>JBCAUI010000229.1:0-10449 GCA_038406195.1 Haplosyllis anthogorgicola
AGGTCTATTAATCACTAACAGCAGGAGTCAGCATCTCCTAAGGAGGTATTCGTAAATAGAAGGCAGTATCAATATGCCAGCTTATGGAAACTTCGTCAAATGGTAAAGTGCAGACTCACCGCGTATTTCGCAAATAACTCAGGCAAGGATCCCATACAGAAGAGAAATGAAAGTGAATAATAATCTAAATCCAGAACTTTTTATATTTACTGTTTAATGCATATTTTTACTCTCATAATAGTTTATGACCGTCATCTTGACCTCATTTTTCTGTAGCAAATTTCATTACTGTAAAGGTTGCAGGATTAGTGACAAGTAACATTTCAACATTTCATGTATCTAAACTGACATTTAGAATTCAAAGTTTCTTAAAATTTATTAATAGAAAATAGTAATCTTACAATACAGATTTAATAGTAAAACACAAAGATATTAACGTGTAAACAGAAAACGACTGCAGTCAAAGATGTAATGGTATTCTTAATGTCACAGAATGGATGGTGTTGTCACACAATGGATAGTATTGTCACACAATGGATAGTGTTGTCACACAATGGATAGTGTTGTCACACAATGGTTGTGTTGTCACATAATGGATAGTGTTGTCACACAAAGGATAATGGTGTCACAGAATGGATAGTGTTGTCACATAATGGATAGTGTTGTCACAGAATGGATAGTGTTGTCACATAATGGATAGTGTTGTCACATAATGGATAGTGTTGTCACATAATGGATAGTGTTGTCACAGAATGGATAGTGTTGTCACATAATGGTTGTATTGTCACATAATGAATAGTGTTGTCACACATAATGAATAGTGTTGTCACATAATAAACAGTATTGTCAAATAATAAACAGTGTTGTCACATAATGAATAGAGTTGTGTCCTAATAAATCGTGTTGTCACATAATGGATAATGTTGGCACAGAATTAATAGTTCACATAACTAATTTAGATTAATTTGTCTATATTTTGGTATATTTTTTATGGCACCTAACAGTACAAAATTTATTAGCACAAAGAAATGATTTCATCAAACCATTTTATTTTTCAGGAACACTGGTCAAGTAAAAAGGGTTCACAAAATGTGCAATATAAAATGTTTGACAAAATCAATGTAAAGTGTACCATCAGGGGCCTTTTTGTGGTTTCTCATTGTCAAGTTTGCCATTCACGCTTGTGTGAGTAGGTTCCTCATCACACCACATTGTCCGAGAATTTACAATCGAACACATTAAAGTATATTAATCATTTATGGGACGGAGCTAATGTGATAACATGATTGGTATCCCAACTGTTATTTGTTACCCTCAGTGTGCAGGATCTAATAAAGGTTTCGGAGATTTAAATTGCTTACTCGGTAAAGTTTTACTATGATTTGCACAGCATTAACTTAAGGAGGCTGGCTCATCTTGATTGTTATAAGTGAGCCTGTAGAAATTTCAACATTGAACAACATTGCAAGTATTTACAAATTAACTTGTTCAAATTGATAAAGGAAGTATATAGCTACTAGGGAAATAAATATGTTAATTTGTCTTTTTAGTACTTAAGTATTCATGTTTAAGTCATTTCGTACAAAAACTCTGAATAAACGCTCTTTTCTTTCCTTCCATGCAAGGTAGAAGGTGTTCTTTAACTTAATGTGTAGCCCGTGTATGTATTCAAGACGCATGCAGATATCAAAATATTCCAGTGTGAAGGCCACAGTACTCAAAATAGTTAACCGTCAGGATCACACATTTTCTGCAGCGCAAAACAACATGTAAGGGACGAAAGCAAATGACAACATGTATGTCTATTTTTAAAAGTGCAATTTTTAACCGGTGAAATTTTGCCAGTAGAAAAACGTTTATTAATACACTTGTCACGTTAAGGACGAGAACTATATTATTGTCCTGGTTTTTCCATAACAATTACGTACTGATTAATCTAGTTGTCGCCTTAAATTCAACAATTGTATTATGAACCTATTGTTTCCATAACAATACTGAATGAATCCGTCTTTAGGCTTGACAGGTTAACATGTGTATTAAATATCATTCACATGTTTATTTATATTTGTAATAGTAATTTTTTTCAAAATGGTTACATAAATTTCTCAGAAAGGGTTTCCTTCCCTTATATATAAGGCTACCAAATAAAAATGAATAGGATTTGAGGCGTAGAAAAAGAAAACGCAACAAACATTTATTCTTTCAACCCAAATATTGTTACTTGACTTTTATATATATACAAACAAATATCAACTAAACACTAACTTTGCATCAGATATATAACATGCATGAAGAAACCAAAGGTTACCAGATCATGATTATAGCAATGTTAAATATTCTCGACTAGAAGAGCCGCAAATTTGAAATCAATCAAAGAGTGCTAAAAATATTACACTTAAGTATTGCAAATGTATCAATGCCAAATTTGACACAAACAGGCTGAATAAAAATGATGAAATAATTATCAATTTTGGGAACAAAATATAGACAATAACGGGCCAGATAATTCAACATATGCAGAAAAGTGTAAATCAGATATTATTGTTAGCATTAGATGCATTATCAGTTCCAAATGTGGAAGAATGATATTGTGTGGTTGCTAATGTTAAGGTCTTTTCTTCTGTTGACAACAGTAACGAACACAGGATTAACCAGAGAGTTTAATGGAGTTATATAGATGGTAGTGTATAACAAAATGTTTGTGGGAAACGAACTGATAAAAACAGATAAAATGTAGATAATTCCAGATGGAACCCAACAAATAACATTTGTTCCAGTAATCAACAGAGTCTGGATGACCATTTGTCTAGGACAAAGAGCTTTCGACTCACTGGTTAGGACTTGAGATGCAGAAGAGATTTTATGGTGCAAAAATAGGTACATTTTGGCCAGAGCCAGACATGCTGTTATTTGTAAAATTCCCAGAAACAGTGCAGAAATCTTGTTGATTGTATTTCCCATTGGGTCATAGAATATGTTACACAAACTAGTTGGGAGAAGTTTTGATTCTGAGCTGTGGACATTTAATGAAAACATTAAGACAGATCCAACTAATATAGATAAAAACAGGGACAAGCTACACCTTGAAGTGAAGGATACATTTCTGAATCTAGAATCAAGTAGGTTTGTGGTGACTAACAATCTAGCAAGTGTCATTAGAATAATCACAGCAACAGAAGATATTTGAAAAAAGGTGTAAAGATTGGAGGCAACATAACAAGCAATATGACTTCTCCATAATAATTCATTTACAACAAAGGAACCTTTGTAATAGTTATTTGCTGACACAATGAAGGTCAAATAGATACCACATGTCAAATCTGTCATGTTCAAAGAGATGGCAATGACTTGAAAGCAATTTCTTTCCTTGACCCTTGTTTTGTATAGAAAAACTAATCTCAACAATGAAAACAAGTTAAGAGTCATAATGAACTGTACTATTATCCACTTGGATATTATAACAAATTCATTTGAAATAAGATCTTCACAAGAAGAGGGCCACTTAACATGAGCATTACAAATAGATTGCCTATTTGGTTTTATGCAGCAAATTCTGTAATTTGTAGTAAGAATTTATTTTATTTTAAAAAAATTGTCAAGCGTGCGTGAATCTAAATGTTTCAGTGGATTTTGATAAATTCTTAATTCAAATTATTTAGCTTAATGAAACTTAATTCTTTGATTTCATGGAGCTTATTATTACTCATATTAAGTGTGAGCAGACTTGATTGTGAAATGAAACAATGAGCTCTTAATAATGTTATAGAATTGTTGCCAATATCTAGAGCTATGATGAAATCATAAACATTTTCTGACTGATTATAAGTAATACAGAAATCAGGAAATATAATGTCAAGTCAAAATCAGAAACTTGAGCTTTAGAGAATGTCTAAACCATGTGAATGGTTCAATCTGTGAATTTCCTGATAGTGATACATATGTCATTTCTTGTAATAAACTTTGAAATTGATAATATTAACTGGTAAAGAAATACAAGATATTGCAAATCCAAGACATAGACACTTTCTGGGACATTCAAAATTATGTAGTTGACAAAACAGTTCATCACCTCCATTAACACAATCTATGATGCCATCACATACATCACCAATATTTATGCACTGTGAAGAAAGATAGCAATGCAATTGTCTGTCACATGTGCAATTTATACAAATAATTTCATCTAAAACTTTAGGACAGTCTATCTTTCCATCACAAATATAAGCCATTGAAATACAATAATATTCAGGGCATTTAAATTTGCCAACAATTGTGCAGTTAAAATCTGAGCAACCTTCCAAGTGCATTTCTACAATTCTCTAAAATTCCATGCTCATCCACTTCATAGATGCATTCTTTTCTGCTGGGATACATTTGTGGATGACCATCTAAGCAATATTTCTGGTCATTTAAATTTTCATGCACAAAACTGTAATTGTTTTCTAAGATAGAATACAGAATTGGTTCATCAGCCTTGGAATTGCAATCAGGAATTAAATCATTGACATGACTAATGGGTATACTTAAGTTTTCTTTGGGACAATTTAAGTAAACATAATTTTTTTTGTCACCATATTCATTTGTATCAATATTTTAAGTTTTGTTATTTTCCTTCATACCAAAGTAAATGTAACAACCAGGTCTGCAGGTCTGATAAAAAAGCTTGGAGCAAGAACTTTTGGGATATTGACACCTGAACCTGCAGTAGTATGAATCTGTTATTATTGTACCATTTATATTACACAAACAATCTCTTTCATCCTGTCCATCTTGACAATCCTTAAAACCATCACAATGTCTAGAAGACGATATACGTTCACCATTATAACACAGAAATGTGGTGAGTTTAACTACACTGAAATATGTTTTGGCTTCTATTGTTGAGTTAACATTTGGAAGGCTACCATGTGATGTTTCACATATCAAATCAGGTATGATCTTATTTCTGCAAGATACTGATATCCATTCTAGTTCTGCAAGGTTTTCCAGGTTCATTATTGTACAGGTGGCCTGGGATCTCTCATTGGTTGCATATTTTTGTAGCCATTTTCTTTATGAATTCAGTGAGTTAATTTGATTCTTTTACCAGGGATCTACACACAAATCCTTTCACTAGTGCAATTATCCTTATCAGTGCAAATTTGAAAATTGTTACAATTTGTTTTATGCAAGTACCAAAAGTTCATGTGATATCCAACTTTACCATCTCTCATTTGCTGATTATTCCAGAGTTGAAAGGAAAGGGGACTTTTATTCACCCAAGTTCTGTTCTTGAATAAAAAAGTATTCTAAAAATGTATTGCCTCAAGAGAATCTTATCATAGTCAATTTGTGAAGTTATGTGAACAAGCAATCTTGTGTGTAAATGTGAATTGTTACCTAAATGTTATAAATGATGACATTCTGAATATTTATGTTTATAGTATTCTCTAATACTTCTTGTAGCACCTGACAGCAAATATATTAATTCTGTAATCACATATATTACTTCTATACTTACTTTTAAACCTATATATATCATGCTGATGGGTCCAGTCCATGCAGCATGAAGGATGACATCAACCAGATCCTGAATATCTGATTGGCTGCTCAGCTTCCAACCAGGAATAAAATGATGGTTGACTGCTTAAGTAAGGAAATAAGTAATTTTTTTGCATGCAATTCCAGAGAACTGTCTACAGTTTCCAATATTCTCTTGTCAATCCAAAACATTTCTAAATAAGAAGATTGATATTCTACAACTAATTTTGGAATATCAGTAAAATTAAACTGAACTTTTTCAAAAATCCCTGGCAAAAGAACTAAATAGCCTTCTTTTCTTACAATTTGTCTATATCTTAGAGCTTTACTCCAATCCAATGTGCTTCTGTCTGGACACTTGTTCTGATAAATCCTTTTAATCAAATATTTATCAGTAAATTTATCACTGACTTTTAATATTGTGCATTTATCATTGGTAAAAAAGATTTCAGAAGTTCGACATTTGAAAATACAAAACTTTGACTGAATGTTTAGATGTTTAATTAATAAATCATTAGTTTTAGATAAATCTGATGAATTTTGTAGCTTTAAACTTGAACGATGTCCATATTTGAAGGTTGTGAACTTTGCAATTAAATCTGTAGTTCCTTTTTTTTTACCAATATTACTGAACTGATACATGATATCCTTATCAAATCTACCAAAACATTCCAAAGAGGTCAGGGGAGAAATATAATTTTTAAATCTCAGTCTTTCAAGAGAGTAATGACTGAATTTTGACATGACTGAAGAAGCAGAGCCCCCTCTAATTTTCATACTTAAATATGTGGTGTTTCCTGGTGAATGTGAAACATCAGATAATGTTGTTATTTTCATTCTAATATTAGTAGAAGTTAATATCTTATACTTTGATTTAGCATAATTTTTTTCAAATGTAATCTGATCTTCACCTTGTTCACCCCTTTTCACATACTTTTTTTCCATTTGACTTGCCATACCTGACATTTTAAAATTTTCAAGTTTACTAAAGTGACAAATCAAATGTACATAGCATGAAAACCATATCCTTTTTTGCTGTCAGCTTCAATACGTATTGAAAGGTAACAATATAATTTCAAGAATAATGAATAGTATTTATCCTTAAAGATATCATTCTCTATTGCTGCTGCATCAGAAGAGATAAACAATTGCATGCAGGTGTCAGGTCTTTGCTTTATGATTAGAAGGATTCTTTTGTACACCTGCACTTGGTGTAGAGTCACTTTCAATGGCAGGTAGTTCTCTTTTCTGATCACTTCAAACTGACTTGTAGACAGAAGCTGCAGGTATTTCTGACAAACCGATACATCTTTCCTTTCAAGACTGTCACTGTCATAATAAGCATAATATCCACAGGGATTCACAGTGAGTCCTGAGCATTCAGATGTTGTGAAAGTTACAGAAGCTGATGCTAAAGTATAATCTCTTATAGAATAAAATACAATTGTTAAATAATCTGAACTTGATGTGATTCTCTTTTGATGTCCAGTTATGTTTATGGTTTTCTCATCCCACTAACTTCTATTTGTACAGAAGAACAAGTCTTCTCTTTGACCCTGATATATTGCTAATCCAGCAAACGTACAGTTTCCTCTGTATTCTCCATCAATCTGTAAATTGTTTATTGTTACTTGTACTTTAGTTTCAATGGTTGGTGCAGTGGCCTGAAACATAAAGTCAACATGTAAAGCACACACACACACACACACACACACACACAGAGAGGGGGTATATATCTACATTAACAAGCCAGCAAAACTCATCCTCCCACTCACATTTAGACTTTTAAACAGTGAATTAGATAAATGATGAAATGGTAATTAGATATATGATAAAAGAAAATATATAATGATAATGTTTTACCCACCCTTGTGATACAGATATATCCATATTTGTAATTACATAATGATGTAGGAAGATTTATTGTTAATTGTTCATTTACTGGCAGCCTTATTTCTTTTATGTTGATATGCTTGGTAGTGTAGTACCTACAATAGTATGAAATAAGGAAAAGGCTTAAACTATACAAAATCAACTGTAAAAACTATTACACTGTATTGAAGAACTACAATGCTGAGACAAAGAAAAATTTATTTCATTAATGTTGGTTAACATAACAAAACTTAACAAAACAATTATATATGATAATGCAGTATTTGTTTCCTACTGAATAAAGGAATATTTAACAGTTATGTTGCTGTAAGAAACAATATAACTTTGGAAGGATGATAACTTCACTCTATGTCTGGAATTGGTCACTTTAAAATGTTCACTGATAATTGGTCCATCAAATATAGCAATATTAAATGTTTGTGAAATATTTAAATGTAAATTGCAAAGTTTATTCACTTTTAAATAAAATATCCCAACTTGTAAAACACTACTTATTAACATAGTTTGTTGATGGTTAATAATTCCTTCTGTTACAAATCTTAAGCTAGGTTAATCAATTGTATTTATTAATTTGTAATCCACAACTTGAAACAAAACAGAGAAATCTGATTCAGTTTCAACTACTTTGTTTACATAGAACATCTCTATATCCCATTCCTCTGGATACAAGTGGAATTGGTTTCGAACTCCACACATTTGATGTTCATACATAATAACTTTCCTGTGGAGTATATGGTAATAATGGAAAGTTGCAGACCAAACTGCTACAAACTCCTGGTAACAAGGTGGTAGTGAATAAACCAGATTTATTCTAGTAAATGTAATGTTCCATTGATGATAAACACTAGCTGAAATCAGTGAGATTTACAAATTTAAACATGTAATTCAATTATAACAGAGCTTTCAATTGTGTTTTTTTTTTTTGGTTTTTGCATTTGCATGAGATAGCACACTGCACAGTATCATTCTTTGCAAAACAATCAAGGTTTTCTTAATTTGTTTTCAGACAGAATTAGGCTTATTAGGCTAATTAGCCTAATCCTAGATAGTAAATTTTGTTAAGAAAAACAGTGTTCACTCATTTTAATTTGTCAACCTGAAGCCTGTCCATTTTGGGATGTGGGTTGAGAAATTAAAATGCCCACACATTAGTTTTTCTTAGTTCACTTTGTTATCTAAGATTAGGCTATTTAGATCTAGCCTAATTCTCTTGTTAAAATTAAGAAAAACCTCTAGTAATTGTTTAGAGCATTTGAAAGAGATACTAAGGCAGCAACGGAACCAACATTTACTGTAGAGATGACTTGGTTTCAATTGCCAAATACTGAAGATCGTCCACAGTTTATTAATGCCCGTGGGGAGATTCCTAACTTTCGGTTAGATATCCGATGACAGTCGGAACTTTGTACAACCATTCCACACAACCTAGACAGTAAGCGCAGAAGCCTTTCTTTCGCTTATACCTGGAAATAAAATTAGAAAAATCTGCCACAATTTACATTTATGATGTATTTTTTGTTCAAATGTATTAGTGAAACCTATGCAAAACAAGAATTAAGTGGTGCTTCAGTTTTTTCCGCACATGGTAAATTGACAGAACTGTAGTTTTTCCAAATTTTCTTCATTTAATCAATTAAATTGATATGAAAAAGAAAACAACAATAGAAAAGAGATAACAACAATAGTAAAGGTTTTCCAAATTCATTAATACATTTTTGCCAAAAATTTAGGCAAATTAACCGAAAATATATACAGTTATTAGTAAAACAATGGGTCAATTACTAAAACTGTTGGTTTGTAAGTAACCAATTTTAGTTTGCCAACCAGTAATGGTATAAAATTGTTTGCCTATTTGGGAAAATTTGAGTAATATTTTAGCAGAGACGAATTTCGAAAAACTCGAATAAGTGTAATATGCCTCTGTGCTACAAACCTGTCTTTGAAAACTGAGGCTCTATAAACATTTTCCTTCGGAATCTCTGAACACCTAAACAGTTTGTGATAAATTACATTTAATGTAAATAATTTAGCAGCACCGTTTGTGCTGTAACTGTTAGTGCATTGTATGAGAAGTTTATGAGTATAATTATTCCATAGTTTCCTTCTGTTTTCATCGATATTTTTCTTGATAATTGGAATTTCGTCCAAATCACTGCATGAAATATTCAGAATAAAAATACAAAGGTAAATAAAGGAAATAATTGTCATTTCGCTTTTTGTTTCTGCAATTTGAAAAATAACATATTTTGTTGATGGAAGGACCGGCATTTCTTGCGAGACGACGAACACGATGGAACACAGCAACGAATGCCCTGCCCTGCACTGCTCTGTGAAAGCGACTGTATTACAGACGTGTTACTTGTTGTGCATTTACTTTGAACTTAAATCCCTCCAGTATTTCTAAATTATAATACCCACAATGTAATCAAATTAATTAATAAGATTTGTAGTTCTATACTGTACGCATGTCAAATTAGTCTCAAATAACGGTAGTGAATTTATACATTCCAAACTCTCATTTTAGGTAACCAGCAGAAGTTGATTTTTGAAGTCAGTTTTTTCATTATATAAACTCAGCACTTATTTCACACGAACAGAACATAGTTTAATTCAATTCTATAATTTAGATTTTGTTATTCAGTGTCATGAACCTGAAATTGAAGAAATGTGGGTTCAAAGAATTAACATGGGAAAATACCACGTCTGATCTGTATTGAGTGCACAGATTTTACTCTTGTTATTGCTGCACACAAGAGTCTTAACATTTGCCAGTTAATAATACAAAATGGTAACTGTAGATGAAGACGTTAATGAGTAACACTATGGAATTGAAAAGTTAATTAAAAAAATAATGATAAAAATACAAAGTGGAAGTGGAACCCAACCAAAGTCAAAGGTGTAATAGTCTTCAATGGAGATAGGAAATTAAGGAACCATTTATAGCAGTGAAGTTCTTCTTGTGTGGTAAGTAGCTAAGCTCGGGTGTGCGGTTAGCTGGCTACCCGTGCTGGCTGCTTCCTACTTAGTGTGTATTGC
>JBCAUI010000240.1:0-22773 GCA_038406195.1 Haplosyllis anthogorgicola
CTTATATCGATATTTTTTCCGCGCCAAAAATATCGATATATCCGGGGAGGAGTGTACATTACACCTGCCCTTGAATAAATCAATCCCGAAAAAATCAATATCGCATACTATTCAAATAGAAATTTTCCAATTGGCCATAAATCGATTTCCTGTTTAATTCGTTTGAAAATGTTGCCCCTAGCAAAGGAATTAATTATGTACTGTGCACTGGAAAATCTTTGCAGGAAAAAGGCAGAAATAGTAAGTCAAAGTAAGGACATTGAAAGGAGTACTGAATCCACCAAAAATGGTGTGACCATCTCAAGTGATGGCAGTAACCAAGATGACATCGAGGTAATTAATTTTTCTACAAAAAAAATTCTGTAATGTAATTACATCTTACTTCGACAACTACCATTTACAGATTAAAATAATCTTGTGGGTAAATTTGAAAATAGTGATACAGGGAATGTAATTTAGAGAATTGTCACTGCTGAGTACTTCACATGTCAATTGTTAAATAAAAGTAGTGTTACTACTTTTATCACTATTTACAGGCATTCTTCAGCAGGGTAATTGCACCGAAAAGAAAATCCGATGCAGAAGCAGAAACGGGAAATAAAAAGAAGAAAGTTAAACCAGTTAAAGATGAAGAAAATTACTTAAATTACAAACCCAAAGATTTTGACTCCGAACGCGGGTAAATTTGCACCTTTTCTCTCATACTCGGACATCCTGATTAAATGTTATTCAATTTTCGCAAAAAATATGCAGTGTTCCTACACTTTTGACATTGTTCGCAAATTAATTTAGAGGGAAGTAAAAATTTAAATCTAAAAGATTCACCGGCATTTAACATGTAGGTACAGTTTAGGAACCAGTTTTGAGAAAGAAGCAGCCAGCGCTATGATGGACTTGACCGGTGACGAGGATGAAGCAATAAGAAAAATGAAAGGCACAGTGAAATGGTGAGATTATCTTTTAACGATCATTTCTTTTATCAGTTGGTAGATTTGTTTAACTCGTACAAACTCGTGCCAACTATTCGTTAAAAATAATTAATGGACAAATATCTAGATGCCTCTTTTACACTGTTAATCGAAATCTTTCTTATTTCGATCCAGGGATAGAAAGCGAAAACGATTTGTGAATGATGCCGGGCAAGACCCGAAGAAAAAGAAGGTCAAGACTGAAAGTGGAACTTGGATTCCTGCTTCTTACAAGTCAAATTTGTATCCTTACTGAAGAAAAAGGAATCCAATCTTTCAGCATCGTGCGGTAAAATATTATTAATACGCTATTTGTAAAAAATAGTTGAGGTTTAATTTGTTTAAGCCACCAAACCTTGAAGCTCCCTTTTAAGAACGAGCTGCCTGCTCGAATGAAGCACCTTTAATTCCATGGTCTAATTGTACGAGTTGATTTATTCATCAATAATTTCACAAGAATGTACGTATTAATTACTTGTAAGGCACTGCTACAGTGTGCAGTATTATCACAAGGAAGGAGTGTAGTAGTTGGGTTGGGTTAAAAGTCTATTTCAAATTCGCTGTTTGACACTGTCGAGGTTGCTACAGTACGGTTGGGGCAGGAGTAGTTGCAATGAGAGAAACTACACTCCTCCCCGGATATATCGATATCGCTTATCCCGCTTATATCGATACAATCTCTTGCAGTCAGTCAAATTAAAATATGTAGATATTTGTTCCACTTATATCGACATCCCGCTTATATCGATACAATTTTATGCCGCCAAATTTATCGATATAACCGGGGAGGAGTGTAGTCACATAACTTTGATTTCAACGTTTATCGCAATATTTACACAAATTGCAATTCATTCAAAACTTAGAAAAAACTGAGTCGCCCAGTATAACTGGACAAATCTACAAACAAAACAATATTTTAAGAAATTCGTACAGGGATAGCAACATGTAAAATCAAGTGGATACAAAGTATTTCAATTATTACTGGTTATCTGGCATGAAATATGGACTGAATGTGAATTTACTTTGATAGTTAAAACATTTGGGACTGATTCTGAACACGCAAAGCCAATTTACATAATTTGGGACTTTGTCACATTGACCACAATGTGTTTTAGAATAAACACAAGCAATATTCCTTATCCAGGAATCCCCTGGGATATACCTCTGACTATTGGTGTAGGAATATTACTCATGTGGCAAATTCAATTGAACCTATTGGCATTTGGTAAAAAATAATAAAATAAACCCAATTTAAAGTAGAATCAGCTTATCCTGTACTGGATAGGCATAAATATGACACGCAAACTGAATTAAACCAGAAAACTTAAGGTGTTTCTATCAGAAACAACTGAAAATGACTCAGAAGTTCACAAACTGCTAAAATAACCTAAAAAATAACCTAAAATGCCCTGCACACGAATAAACAACAGTAATAATGACACACTAATGCACAAAATACCAACCAAAGACTGTCCAGTGTTTCCATCCATGTGCCACAGAATTTAAACAAAGTGCCTCACAGATGTTACCAAGGCTGGGCATTGACCAAAAGTGAAGAGCCAAGGGCTTGGGGTAGCCAAACCCTGCTCTTTGATCATGTGATATGGCCAAATATGGTCAATCATCCCTGGGTCAATACCATATATGGAATGCAAAATTACCAAACTGGATAAATATACCCTGGATAGCCCTTTTGGGCCTAATGCACCTGGTGTACTGGGAGATTTTGACCAATGAAGTGGAGAAGATCCCCACATGACCAATGATCATGTGGGAAGCCTACAGTAGCATTCTAGCATAGATATGTGGTTGCTATGCATATGGCCATATAAGGACATATGGGACACATAACTGGGATATCCAGTAAAATCAACCATGTGTGACTGAAATCAATCAACTGGAACCAATTTGGACAGGGAATTTGGTCTCCTGTGGTCAAATTTGATACAGAAATACTATTTTCATTCACAAATAGCGAAATATGGGATCAATTCAAACATCCAATGCAATCCTATACGAATTTTGAATTTAGCCCTTTATGAACTATTTTACCAAAAAGTCATGAAAAAGCTACTCCATGACAACACCAAGGCCTAGTGAATCACAGTTGGATTAGGTGATATAGCGAGAAAAGACTTTTAGGTAAGAGGCAAAAAGTGGAGTCCTTAACAAGTTGACAGATACAAGGAATGGTTACAGAGGAGCAAAGCTTCGTCTGCGGATCAGGGCAGTAGCGGTGAGGACAGCGACGACGAGACTCGACACAAGAAACCCGCCAAACAACAGCACAAGAAGCCGGGAAGATTTGAAGTCATCGGAGGTCCAAGGCGTTTTAAAGGTTTGTGTTTTATGCGTACAGTATAACATGTTTTGAGTGGAACCCCAATTTTTCAGGGCAAGATATGCCGTACAAAACAGGTAAAATAAACATGACAAAAAAGGATTCATTTTACAGTGACACTGCCGTAAAAGGCAGGTGTGCCGCAGAAAAGGTGCCGTTCAAAACAGGTCCTACTCTGTACGAGTTTTCTGCACAGTAGATTTGTAGGTCTAGTCACTTGAGTTCGTAACACCCATCACCTTTATGATGTCGGCTTGCCTCGCTTTCTTAGATGTAAAATTATTTACCAGGAAGGTGAACTCTTATTCGTTTGGTTGAGCATAATTGACCAAAGGTCTTTATTTACCCAAATGAGGAATGATGAATTATCTTTTTAGGAAAGAAGGGTTACAGAGGAGAGTCGAAGAAAAAGTCACGACATGACGAATCAAGTGATTTTGCAGGTGGGAAGGGAAAGAATAGGAACGAACTGAAAAGGCCTGAGCAAATTCTAAAAGAAAGAAGGAAAAAAGAAAAACAAAGGGCCATGCAAGTTCATAGAAACAAAGTCAAAACTAAAAGAAGAAATATGGCAAGACAAAAGAAAGGAAGATAACGACAATAATTGATTCATTTATATTTGTTATTTGTTGGCAATGTAGAAATCTTATGTTTAATAAAAATATCCCAAACTTACTTAACAATGCGTTGTTTAATGATTACCAACTAAATATCAAAATTTAGTGTTCCCCGCTTATACCGATAAATTTGGCAATATGGAATTATATCGATACAAGTGGGAAGGATAGCAACATGCACATGATTTGATTGACAAAGAGATTAAATAGATATAAGCGATATCGATTGCCTTTACTCTTCTGAATAATACTTAGTTTGACAATTGTGAGAAGACAGGAATTTCTAAAACAGAATTTGTGTGATTAACCGAAAATTTGCAATGATGTGATTCGTAGAAAAAAACCCGGAACAATAAAATTGCTGGAATGTTACTTTTATTTGTTCCTAAGTACAAACCGGTTGTACAAACAACACGTAATATTAGTCCCCTTCCATATAACTACTGTATCAGTCATCTGAAATCACAGTAATTCGACTAGTATTTCGAGAAAAAATATAACCGAGATGGTGCCCTCCTGTAAGTTGTACCAAAACATAAATACATGTAATAAGACACATAATTCACCAGATAATTAAACTTTCCGCACATATTTGGCAATTTTGCTCCCTGGAGTTAAATTATTACACCAAAATCTCTCAATGTTAAAAAGTATTTTTAAATACACTGATTGTTAAATACTCTGATACTGAAATGTTCCTGTATTGCCTAAGTATTGACATAATAAATCCGTAACCTGTTAGTAAAATCACTATTCTTAAAATGAGGGTACATGTACATTATTTAATTGCAAATTGGATATCGTGACACGGCGATTGCGCTTTAAATTCCTGTTAAAATAGTTGAGGCATATAAACAACAAAATATTTCATTACATGTAGCGAACTACTGAGATTCAAAATTTCAAATAACATCTAGCCCATCTCTTCCGAATTTTTGGCTTATTTGGCACAATTACCAAAGAGTCTAGTAGGATCATGAATTGTCCGTCATCCGTCGTCCCGCGTTTTCGTTGGCACGGAAAAAAGTATCGATATAAGCGGGATGTCGATATAACCGGAATCATTATAAGCAAGGAAAACATATCTAAAAATATCAATATGTACATTTTTTTCAAAATTTACTTTTTGATGGAATATGATTGAGGGTCATCTCTAGTGTCTATGCCCAGACATTTGCACATGTACAGTTGATACTTTTTGATACCAGAACATATAATATAGATCGAGTAAAAATGGTATCTATTACAGACAAAATGAGCTTCATTTTTGTCATGAACAAAAGACACTATCAAGTGCAAAATATTTCTGGTCCAGTAGGTGGTAGTCCATGTATGTCTAAACGGACGAAAAACTACATGTACACTAGTTTTTTTTACATTTTGTGCGTTCATAGTCCTGAAAATTCTTTCCATGGCAATTTTTTCCGGTATTTGCGGGAGGTTGAGTATTGGGAAGGGCTGATTTAACAATTCTAGTTACATCATCTGTAGTATTTCTACTTTTTTAACAATAACAAAACACACATTCAACTTAACCTTCCTTGTGCAGTACTAAAATCAGTTACAATTACACTGGAATAACATACATCACATTGTGGAACATCATCTTCGATGTTACCATCAAGATTGAAAACGGTTTTATCTTTCATAATGCGTACAGAAAACCTCAGAGTAAATGAAACAACATTTCTGGAATTCTTCCAGATTATTTTAGATGCTGGGTTACATACTTTGACATTCCGAGAAAATGAGAAACAACGCAAAATTGCAGTCGATGAAATTAACTAAGTCCTTTAATTTTAGGATCAACATGGTACGGTTAACCACAAGGTTGTTTAGTGAATGTTTCGAGATTTGTAACCCAGCAATTAAAAACACTGGTTTGACAAAGTCCATTTTGATACCAAGTTTCTCTCTGCAGTTACCTGTATTGGGTAAAATATTGGCTGAGATCATACTTAGAAAACGGACGCCACGTTTCCTTTTACACGTGAATCAGACTCAGCTGTCACTGTCTCATTGATCTTAGCGACCACTTGTACTATACTCAGATGAGCATCAGTCTTCTGCATGTGATGGCCTAGTTGGTCTCCCAAAAAATGTATCAGTGATTCATCCATTCCGTCTAGATAAAGTAAAGCATTATTGGTATAATTTAACGAATGTATTTGGCCATTAACATCGTTTCCTTAAACAGTGTTATTATCTATGTATTTTGTCATTCATTCCCCCTTCCCTAAATATTTTCTGATGAAAGATACAAAGTTAGAAAATAATTGTGCACCCGACTCAAAACAATGAATTTCCAGTAAATGGGCTAAACTATCTGTACCTGCAAAGATCCTATTTTCATGTCAGATAACACATTAAAATAAAATTACTCGGCTTGAACATACCTTCATAAGTGACAATATTGTCCAACCTGTTGGGTGAGAGTCTTTCAGAAGTTACAGCATCTTTCAGGTTTTCTTCGAATCCTATTGCGTTAAGGATGACTTCTGCAACTCCTGTGGGACAAAATTATGTTGCGATTAGTGATTTCGTGTCAATCTCTTCGTCAATTTTTTACCCATCATATCAAATTTACAAGAAAATCCCCAAATATATTATTTTCAAATACTTATTTAAAGATTTTTACTTCCGTGTTGAATTTGTAATTAGTTATTTTCTCTCTATTTGAACTTTTCTCTATTTGAATTTCTGTCTCAAAGGTCCCAAACATTCCACTTGCCCTGGATGTATCGATATTTTTGGTGCGGGAAAATAGCATCGACATAAGCGGGATATCGATATAAATGGAGCAATTAATATGAGGGTCTATTAATTTGGTGCGGAAAAAGTATTGATACAAGCAGATATCGATATAAGTGATATCGATATATCCGGGGAGGACTGTATATGGTACACACCCAATGTGATGTTATGACCGTTTGTGCCTCCAACGGCCATTCTCGTGGCGCATGCTTGTGTTTTAGAAAACACAACAAATGGCGACATATTGGACAGTGGACGCTTATTGGGTTGAATAAGGTTATTCTACGAACAAAAACGAAACAAATTATAAGTATATACGTATTGATCGAAAACATAACTAAACGATACAACAACTGGGATCTGGAAATAATAAAGCAACTATCAGTCAAGTAAAAGGTAGCAGCAACCATACAAAAGAAATCGATAAAATGTCTTTCCATGACTGTCAAAAGGTCTCATGGCCAGTTGACCTGAAATGTAATAACGTGAATAAATCATGCAAATATTAATTCACAGGAGGAAGTACAGCTGCAAAGTATAACATCAGCAACAAAAATTGTACACTTACTTCATGAAAACAGGACACAACAAAAATGCCGTATTCCCTCCAAATATGGCACCCCCTTTTTATGAAATGAAAATAATTAAATGAATGTTTGGTGAAATGCAAAACCAAAGAATTTTTCCGTGCTGAAAGTTGTTTTTAACTGTTGACCCACATTAAATATGGATATTTTGATTGACAGAACTAATGAAATTCACTGTTGGTGTAACTCAAATTTGATATTTCTAACTTGTAATTAAGGCACCCTCTCAAAAATTGGTCTTGGCACCCGGTGCCATAATTAGAGGGAATACAGTGTTAGTTTATGCGTCTTGATGACAAGGCTCAACTTCAAAGGTGAAACAGTATATCCTTATACATGTACTTATTCTTGTCTTATTTAACGAATTTTAAAAGCAACATTTGTTTCTTAAACAATATGGCTTCGTTATATTAGGTTTAGAATTAAGTATAAGGGAACATTAAACAAATGGTAACATTTTAAATTATCACATTCGTTTAGTGCACAAAAGGCAGATTCCTTTTGTGCACTAAAACGAGATAGACCATAATTTTATTCGCTCTAATTCGTTTTAATTTTCGACTTTGAAATCAGCACTTGTGGTAAGAAAGCAATATTTTGTTCAACCTATTGCCGTATTTTTCCAGCCAGCACCTATGGACATACGCTTTGCACATGGACGCTTCTTTGAAAATATTAAGACTGGTGACATATGTGATAGTGGGCGCTTTCCAGGCAAAGGCATATTATTCTGAAATTAAAAGCACAAAGATTTTCAATCACCAAGTTTTATACTCCACTGGGCAAAACTACTGTAATTCACGTACATTTTTTCATGAAACAAACCGCCAACGCAGATTTTACTGTATTACAAACAGTCGCATAGGGATATTTATAATTTTAAATCGTAATTTACTTCAACAATTTCTTTCTCTGTCTATATAAAATAAAATGCATTCGCACGAAATTTAATTTACCTTGTTTGCTTCACGACCACCTTCTCCATCCGGAATCGAAAAGTCATCCATCTCATTGTTTAATAGGATTCCATTTGACGTCACAAATTTCGAGCCAAATAAAGTGTTGATAGATCTGAAATCATAGGGTAGTAAGTTGGAAATCGTTTCAAATCTTTATGAATTAACTGACTAAACTACCAACACTTAAACTATGCAAACCACAATATTACTTAACTTCATGTAGGTAAATTGCAGTAGTGTGAAGTTTGTTACAAAATGTCTTCTTTACCAACTTGGCCTGGCATTCTAGTTTACATACATGTATCATGGAGTATTTTTTCTATGTATACTAGTTCTACCCACCATCTTCACTGGCGATAACTGGGGAAGTCACACATCATGTGCAAGTGGTGACCCGTCTTTTGGTCTCACTGTCCTAAAATTGATCTATCTAAACAAACCGCCATTTTTTTCAGCGTAATGTTTGACAAGGCAGACAACCCCGGTCACACGCTTTGTCTTGGTCCAGCCACAACCACACTGGAGGCCGCCATTTTCTCAGCATTAAGTTATTCTTCCACTTTAATGTAAAAGAGATATAATTTTGTTCCCTTACGTTGTTATTGAAACCATTTCCTCATCCGGTCCAATAACTGACACGTGTGAAGTCCCATGTTCCTTTGAGGTTCCAAGTGATCCGTTGTATTTCGGCCCAAACACCCTGGTGTCGTCTGTTTTGTTCTTGATCTTCTCTGCCTTTTTCAGACTAATCATATCTTTTGCCAAGTCCATCGCTCCGTCAACGTATTGTGGATCTCCTAAATTATCATGAAGACCTTCAGCAAACTTCATCGCCTGAAAGAATCGTTTTCTCTATTTTATTTTGGAAATCACCTTGGTCTCTTTACATATCATATATCATTACCTTTTAAACAAATCTGTCTTCATAGGTAGTGGCACTACCAAAAATCTGCCAATCTTTCAAAATGAAGATCATGAGACAGCATACCTGAAATCAGCAGCACTAGTCAGGGCACATAATATAAACCTTTGAACATAACTCACAAATCTGTTTAACGTTTTACTAATAAAATTTGAATCTTTATAATTCAGTAAGGTGTGTAGGTGCAACTCCTTTCTCTCAGATCAGTGCATGATTATTTCTATTGGCCCCTTGTGCTCTATTTTGGACTTCGGAGGACTCCAGGGGGCACTGTTTGCTTGCCAGATCGGATGAGCCAACGTTACTTGGCCACCTATTCGTTCATACCTCTATCAGGTGATGGTAGGTGAGATTGTAGGTTTTGTTGTGTTTTGTCACTCCATACAGATCCATTACATTCAGGACGGTCATAACTGTAGCTCCCCCTGCTGGTGGTGGTAACGTCTGGAGTGTCAAATCTGACAAAATAAGGAATTGTTTTCGTCCATATCAGATATCTTACAAAAAAAAAACAAATGAAAAGAATGTCGTGAACGAGAACAAATGATTGTCATAGCAACGAATAAGACTCTTTTGTACAGTTCTAAAACGAGAGTCTCAGACTCTGCAATAAAAGTTTCATGAATTTCATACTGTGGTAATATTTTGCAAGCAAAAACTAAAGAAATGTGAAGTACAAGATCATATCATATCGGTCATTCTGGGTTTATCCAAAATCTCTTGCAGAAAATTAAGATATCTGCCAGGTTAGAAGAAAATTATAAATCATTTTATGGTTTTCGTGTGGATCTCTGGATTTCAGCCGTATTAAACTTAGCTTGTACTAAAGTACTCACTTTTAAATGTTGACTCAAGAGGTTCTGGCGAAGTGACGGTGTATTGTTTTAAATCCTCCAACGTTAAGTGACCTTCCATCTAAAATAAGTGAAGTTCAGTTGTTTTACATTGAAAGATAATTAATCTTGAGTGTAATTCGATGTTTCTGAATTGCAAAATTGCAAATATTGTTGATCGCAGTCTGTGTGGCTTCACTTTGAAGACAAATTAAGATGAAATAATAAACCTAAATATACAGGCTCCTATGGCATTACCATGTCTCGGGTTGATTTGAAAACACATTTGGGAGAAAAGGTTTTGATCAAATTAAACGGGGTATCAAAATATCTGCACAAATTAGCAAAACAGTCAATGGAGAAAAAAAATTAATCCAATTATCATGGATATCACATGTATACTTTTCCTTCAGAAAGAACTGTTTTTCCCAAATAATCAACCTAAAATTTAATTATTTTTCTTCTATTGGGTAGATGGAACGCAATCAGAGATAAATGCACTACATGTACTCGGATACATTCCAGCTTTTAATTTTTGATTATCTGTGTAGTTTAAAGCAAGCCTCATGTTTTAAAATCTTTGAATTGTGGCAACATTTGACGTAAAAAATTAAACTACCGTAAATCCTTGAATTAAGGTGCATGCATGATGGACATATTTTGGTATGTGTGCCATAATTAAAAATAACTTGGGGATGAATTTTACGGAAAGTTAACATTCAAATTGGTAGTGCCAAGAGGTAATACTGTTGCTTACTAAGGTCTTTGCATATTCATTGTGTATTGAGAAGCACATCAATGACCATGGCATCAGAAAAATTGTTGTTACTAGTCGCACTCACAAAAATATTGTAACTCGTCACAGTTAAAAAAGTTCAGAAAGTCTGCTGAAAAAAAGGGGGTGCGTCTTAATTAGGGAGTGCACCTTGATTCAAGGATTTACGGTATTTCAAAGCTTTTACAGCAGAGAATCTGCTTTAAATTTTTTTTTTCATTTATTTGCAGATGTTGAAACACGTTGAATTTCACTTGAAGACCGGAAACAAGGGTCAAGAGTTCATCGTGAACAGGTGGCCAGACCCAACAGTTGTACTGCAGAAAACTACCAAACACCAGGTGAAGTACAAACAGTAACACCGTGTACTCTTTGGCTCATTGCATGAAAATACCATAATCTGTCCGTCAGTGTCGGTTCACTTACCATGAGCACAATGTCTATGCCCTATCTACAACTCAGCAAGATTATATTGCCTTCATTCTCAAATTGGCAGCCATATTTGTGTTTTCCTTTGAACCTTACTTCAAAACACACAGTTGATGATACAGAATTCATATTTGGCAGAGGTGATAGATGCACCCTGGCTCTGAACCCCTGGATAAAGCCACCACAAGTCTGAATCAGAGGGTACCTGTGGCCCCATAAAACGGATCTTGGTCCAAGACAAAAATAGCGAAATTTATGTTTAGTTAGCCCAGACAAAAAACGTATGAATCCAAGCAAAATAAGACCTCAGCTGGTTGGTATTTTAATGACTGATGTTTTGTTTTTCGCAGCTGTGTTCCTTGCTACGGGCTAGTTGTCTGGTTTACACGACAACTATTGGTGAATCAGAGGAGCTGAAGGGATTCTTTGAACAAGATGTTCTGGACTGGGGTGAACCCTGGACATTTGCAGGTACAGTAGAACTTGTCTTGAGCGGCACATGAGCAACATCCCACCTTTTACGGCGTGCTTTTAAAACTAATATGATTAAACGTTTCTTTGCTCTAATGAAAAAATAAGAACTTCTTCCGATCTTGTACCGTTTCTCAGAGAAGGAAATATATGTATACATTTAATCGTGGCTTTCGTTAGTTAAGTTTTAATCTTGGCTTTCGTTAGTTAAGTTTTATCACTTCTAAAATGCACAAAATCAGAAGCTGGCTGCAGTCAAAATCGGTATTGTGATACACTCCTCCCCGGATATATCGATATCGCTTGTATCGATATCCTGCTTACACTTGTCCCCGGATATATCGATATTTTTGGCGCGGAAAAAAGTATCGATATAAGCGGAATCGATATAAGCGGGGAAAAGTGGGAAGAATATCGATATAAACGGAATCGATATAATTGGGGAAAATTGGTCCAAATATCGATATATCATAAATTTTGAATCTTGAATTTAAGACACTTCCAATAGTCCTAGGCACAGATGTCATTATATTTTAGAGTTGCCGACCATATTGTAAATGTTGCCGACCACGAGTGCGCGTAGTGCGTGAGCCACAGCGGCCGGGGTCTGGGGCCTGCCTTAGGGCCCCAGAAACTGAAGGGTTTTAGATGCTCTAAAATGCATTCTTCTACTTTTTAGGCTACATATTTAAAGAAATACATCACAAAATTATTTTTCTAAAATCACACACTTTATTACTGATTTACCTTTACTTTTATCAAAATTTGTTACACTAAAATTAAATGTCACATAAATCTAAATCATCATCATCTTCAAAATTACTGTCTGAATCCAAATCTAAGGCTTTAATAATGTCATTTTCATCCTCAATGGCCATTTCCACATCATTGTCTCCTCCCTCTGGAAGTGGTCCACCTTCAGCTAGTTCCCCTTCATCCACAACTGGTTCATGCATTGTCTCTCGTTGCTCTTCTTCAGCATCTAGGGTTTCATCAGTCATCTCATACTCAGTCCCAGTCTTTTGGCAAAGAGAGAAAACAAAATACACAAAGTTAGTAGAAAATGTCAATTCAAGTTTAAACCTAGAAAAGGATATTTTTGTATCTTTTTAAATGGCCGTAATGACACTATAACTTTGTCCAGGCTACTCAAAAATGTTTGCAAATGATAAGGCTCACTGAGAGCTTTAATTGAAGTACAAGATGACCTTCCTGTGACAATTTTAAGTTAATATATAAACTGCACTGGCCTTATGTTTCTTCCTCATGAGTGCCTCTTCCTTTGCCTTGAGATATGAAGGTTTCTTCCTTGGATGCCTGAGTGTAAACACTTCAGCAGCTTCACTGACCACTTCATTACATTCTTCAAAGTTGGGACCATTTATGCTGATCTGCATCAGCGCATTAAGCATTGGTTGTCCAAGTCTAGATCTGGTTTTAGTCTTTATCCTCTTCATGCAGCTTGCTCCCCTTTCAGGCCAACTATTCCCCATATTTGTAACCATAACTCCTTCTGCTACATCCATCAGTAAAGAATATGATTCCTGGTATTTCACATTACTTCTCTGAGCAAGGAATCTGGTTAATACCCATGTTGTTGGTGACTCACATTCTGGGACATCCATTGATGACAACTCATATTTCCAGTTGTTCCACTGAACTGTTAGCTGGGTCTTCTTTTCTGCATCAGTAGGGAAAAAGTGATCAGCCAGGATTGAAATGTCACTAGTGCCATACTCATAAAATCCAGCTTCAGACAGCTTGGGTATCCTGAGAGGATCAAATATCCTGAAGGCAGTTAGAACTGGCAGGGATGGACTGAATCTGGCATCAATATTTTCACACAGGGCATCCACATACTTCTTTGTAAACCTTCTCACATCATCTTCTGCTTGTTCTGTCAGTGATCCATCTTCCTTCCCCAGGTTTAAGTTCATAAGTATTCCATCTTCTTTCAGCCTGTCAGTGTAATCACTTCTCAGGACAACTGCATTCAGCATGGCTTTTGTTCTCTGTAGTAATGGATGTACTGAATTGTAATCAACACTGTTCCTCTGAAATGCTCTGGACAGCTCTGCCAAAATTGGAAGAATTTGTATCATAACATACAATGTTGCCACAAACTTCTGTGTGTGCATCCTCTTCAACAAACCATCAGCTGTTCATCCACCAGGTTCTCCTCTAAAGTGACGAAGTGTCTGCATGATGCCTTCCAAATTACAGTGCACAGATTTGACTGACCTGTCAAAACTCAGCCATCTTGTTTCAGTAGCTTTGACAAGTTTGGTTACCAGCTGACCAATCTTTGTGTCTGGAACATTTATGTTCTTTGTATTAGCAGTTACTTTGATGTACTTGGCACTTCTCTTTGGTGAATCTTCAAAGAATTTCCACAGGCTTCTCAGTGTTCCCATTAAGCTGCTGACATATGAAACCTCTTTGTTGCTGTCTGAACAAGAAAGGGCAAGTTTGTGACAAATGCAGTGGATACAGATGATGACTGGGTTGATATTCCTCAGCTTTGCACCAAGACCATTATCTCTTCCTGTCATAACAGAAGCACCATCACTGGTAAAGGTGGCAAACTTAGTCCATGGAATGTTATACTTCTCCAACAGTTTTGTAATCAGCATCAGTAAGGTATCAGCATTAGCAGATTCAGATTCACTCAGGATGTCTTGAATTTCCAAGAACTCACACTTCACTGTTTGAGACTTGTAGTCAAAGTATTGGATGAATGATAAGAACTGGTTTTTCACTGATATATCTGTAATTTCATCAACCAGCAGTCCAAAGTATTTTGATTGGCTCATCGTCTGAAGGATATTCTGTAAGATGACTTGTCCAAGGATTAAGAGGGCCTCCCTTCTGGATCCCTGTGATCTATGTTGAAAGTACTGAAAGTCATGCAAACCCAGCTTCTTGTTTAAATCCAACAACCTGAAGAATTTTACCATTGCTATTTCTTCTTTGGCCAACCAGAATGCAGCTGTAAAAGTTTTTCTTGTTATTTCATCACTCTCTTTGGAAAGCTTTTCTTCTTCAATATGAAAGGGGGATGCTCTTGACATCATCTCCAATTTGATAGCAGATGTATGAAGACCACACTTTGCATGGCTACCACCAGTATCTCCATTGATTGAATCCCTCTTGTACCTGACACAAGGATCTATGTTGAAAGTTACTGACTTGGAGAACTTGTTCTTGGAGTTGTGTTTTCTGCACAACAAACAGAACATTCCAGTTCCTTCCACGAAGATCAAGAAGTGTATACCAGTGTGGGCAGAATGAAAGGGAGTCATCAGTGAGCCATGAATGCTTAAATTTTCTTGGTAGCTTCCTCTGTCTGTCTTTTTCTTCCTTTGAGATGTCACAACATTGTCTCCTTCTGCAAGTATAGTAGCTGTGAATGTTGGCCTCAGTGCCAAAATACTCCTCCACTAGTTTCACTCCATCATCAGTTGTAGGAACTGGAATTAAAATGAGCAAAAGGTGTTTTTCCGTACAATTTAAAAGGTCCATAACGGCACTATATATTCAGTTAAATGGTTTAAAAGTGTTACCAGAGTGTCAGGCTTGTTGAGAGCTTCAATTAGAGTACAAAATCATGTATGTGGGACAATTTTAACTACTTAAAAATGTAAGAACAAGTAGTGATTTATATACCTCCTAGAATCTTCCTACTAACTGATGGAATGGAACCAGGAGTTTCTTTCTGTTTCACAGTATGAGTGTCAGCAATATCTGGAAGGGGACCAGGTTCAGGTTTGCTTGTATCAGGAACTTCATCACATACAGGAGGATCTAAATCTGCAAAATGAAAAAATAACTAATAATTGTCAGAGAGGATCTGGTACTCTTTTGAATGGTCTCAATGAGCTGAACATTTATTTAGCATCTATTAGCCACTATTTACAGTAGTTTATAGGCGAAACAAACATACTAAATGTCTAAAAATGTATTGCCCTTTTGTTTGAGAAAGAGAAAATATACCTGGATTCCTTTGTTTAGTGCTGCCAAAGTTAAAGAGTGTTGAGGTTCCTTGCTGTCTTTTAGCTGGCATTCTATGCAAAAGAAAATAAAAGATTAACATAATATGTCACCACTCTGCACAACAGCTTTTACATGCACCCTGTTCTTTCTGAACTCAATATTTTACTAATCAGCATATCATTTGAAACACTAACAATTATAACCAGTGAAGAATGTCTTGTGAATCTTACAACATTTATCTTGAATGAGAATGTGACTTTTCTTACCTGTTTTGATGATAGAATGCACAAAAAAGTCTGTAATGAAGCTGTCTCACATGCAGCTTCTAAAGCAGGTCATAAGAAAGGATGGGGTACCTGTGCTGTTTCCTGTTCCAACAGTGAAAAATTTCCCGCCAAAACATCAAAAATGAAAAATTTGGTTCTGAAAAAGTTGCCGACCAAAGTCATGAAAGTTGCTGACCATTTGGCCGGTGGTCAGCGCTTAATGACATCTGTGCCTAGGTAAGGCATAAATATTATTTGTTTATATATTTATTTATGAATGAATGGGACATAATAAAAATTATTATGATATGATGTTTGTACTTCATTTAACACATTTAGAGTCTAATCTCAACATCAAATGAAAACAATCAATTGTCAGTTATGTCAGTTATGTACATGTATTATTAGTAAATTTTATCTCAATTACATGTACATAAATATAAACAAATTTGTTTAAAATGGGCTGGCTGATATTTGGCTGATTTGTTTAAAATGGGCCGGCCAATTTGTACTACTAATTTACTAATAATAAATGCATGTACATAACTGACAATAGATTGTTTTCATAAATGAACCAGCTGATTTGTTTAAAATGGGCCGGCTGATATTTGGCTGATTTGTTTAAAATAGGCTGGCCGATTTGTATTACTAATTGATAAGATTGAATATTGTTGGCAAAGTTAAGGGTGACATGATATATCAATATTTGGACCAATTTTCCCCGCTTATATCAATTCCGCTTATATTGTTATCCCGCTTATATCGATATTTTTTTCCGCGCCAAAAGTATCGATATATCCGGGGACGAGTGTACATCGTTTAAGGGAGTGTCGTCGGATTTTTAGGTCTTGGGAGGATAGCATGGGAGGTGGCTGGGGCACCCTCTATTTTTTCCTCATAAACTACAGAGTAATTCGGGCACCAGATTACAGGTTTAAATGTAAAAATAATTTTTGCCTTCACATGTTTGTCAGACTTAACATCAGCACCTGGCGTCGGTGCCCTGCAGGTAAATGTTTTCACTTTTTGGCGGAATAAGGTCAATTTTACGGAGCCACTGGTACCTTCTATTTCAGACTTGTTGTGTCTCTGCCCATGGCCAGAGTAGATAAGTCACTTTCATGTTTACACACTTTCTGTTCCGAATGAGCTGATGCATTGATAGAGGTTAGTGTGTGTGTACAGAGAAAACTGCACCTACCATAGCATGAGATGTGTCGGTGGCACCCTCACCGGGGTCATCTCCAGGGTCACAGAGGTCATCACAAGGGTCAGCAGGTTCAGTCTTCAGCCTCAGCTCAGCGGCCGCGCGCAAGTTCCGTTCTGTGAGATCTTCATTCTACCAGATAAAACTATGTTCAGTTGAGATGTTCTTTACGTTTCATGGATTGAACCAATCGTTTAAATACACTCCTCCCCGGATATATCGATATCGCTTATATCGATATCCCGCTTATATCGATACAATCTCTTGCAGTCAGTCAAATTAAAATATGTAGATATTTGTTCTGTTCATATCGATATCCCGCTTTTATCGATGCCATTTTTCCGCACCAAAAATATCGATATATCCGGGGACGAGTGTATTACAAAGGGCCTGGGTTATTCAGTGATGTAAGTATGTGTACATTTATCTCCACCAACACTCTACTGGAAGCCAAAACCTTACTACAAATCTTACTGCGCACCTAACTGTTACTATGCACATGAGTCTCACCGACACTTTATGCTCTTAGTCCAACCTTCTGAAGTCTTTCAACTGATGTGTATTGCACTAGTACATTTTTGCCTCTTTTACGGAAACTTTTTAGAAATTGTTGACAAAAAAGTAACTAAATGTTGAACTTTTGAAAAACTAGTTTCTACTATGAGAAGGCTAATATGTTCCAGATATACTCCTGGGCTTTAAAATCTTTCAAATTGATCATCTATTTCATTGTTTACCAGTTCTTGGAACAGATTTCAAGTGTATTTAATCAAAGCAAAGTGCAAAAAATTAATGCTGTGCCCAAAGCGGCAAGATACGGCAAGTTAAAGTAAGGATCTGTTACTGACCTTTGCACTGGCGTTGTGTTCATTTTGTGATGACGTCGACTTGTTATCCGTCACTAGACGTTGCGTCAACACGTCATCCGATTGTTCATTGTTATCACTGTCCTGCACCTCACCACCAGGTGGTGCTGTAGGTGTGCGCTGTTTAGACGGAGGCTCATCTGTAGAGATACTTGTTACTCCTGAGATTCGCAGCGGGGACTCGGAAGACGCACTGTCTACAGATTCGTGAGTTCTCTTGCGCTGCGCATGGTTCCTGGGTCTGCCTGGACGTGTGCGCGTGTGTGCACGAGTCTGTGTGTGTGTGTACTCCTCTGTTTGATGTGTATTCGGTGCGTTATCCTGCGTGATGACCTCGTGTAGCGGTATGAGGAAGACGTCCTGGTTGTCTGTGGTGATACCGAGCAACCCCTCCACCGACACCTCTGCGCAGAACGTTAAGCCGTTCTTACACAGCACAGAAATCGCCTCTGTCACGAGCGCCTTCAGTTTGGTCTGTTCCTCGTTCAACATCGCTCTGTAACAAAACGGTTAAAACAGTTAAATCGTTTATTCGTTAAACCCTATTCACACAGTACGGAAATCGCCTCCGTCACAAGCGACTTCGGTTTAGTCTGTTCCTCGTTCAACATCGCTCTGTAACAAAACGGTTAAAACGGTTAAATTGTTTATTCGTTAGGCCCTGTTCACACAGTATGAAAATCGCTGGGCTGGCAATAGCAAAGCTGACAGGATGCAGCAAATACCTGTGCACCCACTGGGCCCGGTGCATTCGCAGCGATTTAAAATAATCACCACTAACCATATTTCCTCTAATAATGGCACAGTGTACTAAGACCAATTTTTGCGGAGGGGTCTAAATTATTAATATCAAAATATCAATTTTAATTGTTGTAAAAATTTAATCTTGTGCACTTTGCAACAGATAAAATCACTGCATTTTTTTTGTTGTTAATCAATTTTTATTTTTATTCCGATCGCTGCTCTAAAAAATATCATTCTTTAAAATGTAAATTTAAAATGTGTAAAGAAATGGATAAATTTCACTTTCTAACTAATAATGCATAACAATCAATTTTATGAGGCATCGCCTTTTTCCCTCACTTGGTTCATTTTTACTGAATTTGCCAAATTACAACTGATACAAATAGATTGAAATAAGTTTTACGAAAATTTCCCACTATTTACCCGTCACTGAAAACTGCTTCCTTAAAAGGACATCCTGGTGGCTTCAGTTCTATTGCATCAACTTAAATACATGTACAGTGTAACCTGTCTTGAGCGACACCTGTCTTGAACGTCGGGGTGGGGGGGGATCCTGGTCAACTTTTTGCAATGGCTGCCCAGAACACAAACCTAGATTTCGTCCAATACACAGACCCTCATTGCCATAAGGCATGAGGGTCAATAA
Organism: Haplosyllis anthogorgicola; assembly: GCA_038406195.1. Lineage (NCBI taxonomy): Eukaryota > Metazoa > Annelida > Polychaeta > Phyllodocida > Syllidae > Haplosyllis > Haplosyllis anthogorgicola. The sequence continues at coordinate 19,379 of JBCAUI010000240.1, forward strand.
TCCGACGTGATGTTCGCAGTCAGGGTGGCCACGCTCAGGTTATGATCAAATTCCCTGTGTTTTCCCTGTCTTTTCCCTGTGTTCGCATTTTTTTTCCCTGTTTTTTTTTTATTATTACAAAAGTGCATTATTCTTAGTTTGTACATAACATCCACCAACCCTTAATGGCATCCTTTCCTCCCTTTTATTACACAGAAGGTTTACTTAGGTTGAACTAAGAAACTGGAATCAACTGTCAATCAGTATGACAAAATAGGAAAAATGAGGAAAACATGCTGAGCAAAGCGAGACTAGAAAAAATTTGGGGTACAAAAGCTGATAAAAGGGCAATTTACTATAAAATACTAATTTTTTGGTAACATTTGAAAAATTCCCTGTGTTTTTAAAAAATTCCCTGTGTTACAACGAAATTCCCTGTGTTTTCCCTGTCTGGAAAAGCTAACATCCAAATTCCCTGTTTTCCCTGCGCAGTGTGTGAACCCTAAAATGTCACTGTGACCTCCCGTTTCTGGTCAGTAAGACCAAACTCTGATAAAATGTCTTAAAAATCCCAACACTTTAATACAAGCCTCGATCTTGTAATCTTATAGATTATTGTAAAGTTTCTGTCACCAAATTAACGACGATACTTTTTGTATCAGTCGCACTCTCATAGATAAATCACGGACACTTCAAAAAAATTGACCGTCATTTTAAATCATACCCAGTTTGGACTGAAAACGGACATTAAGTTTTAGGCCCAAAAGTGTCACTGTACAGTAGAACCTGGTTTAACAAGCCACTGCTTTGAGTGGCCACATTGGAATTTACGGCCAGTATGTGGATTTGTTTCTTGTTTTTTTTTTTCTCATAGATAAATCATTAAAATCTTTACTGCTTTGCGAGGCCATGTCATTTTCGGCCAATTTACGTTGTGAATTTGGGTGGCCTCTTAAAGCAGGTTTTACTGCAATGTTCTCACTGTATGTTCTAAGATCCTGTAACCCTTTCTTGCCAAACAAGATTTTGTCCCAATTCGGACGATTCGCTCAGAAACAGCAAAGTTTGTCGCTTTTGTATTTTTATTGAAAGAAGATTCTTCCTAAATTTGCAAAAAGCCAAAATTCCACAGAATCTGAGCCAATCACATTTTACTTTAGCTTCAGACAAACTCCACATAAATTCGCACACTTTTTGCTCCTGTCTTACCTGAGAAACTCTAGATGTTTTTCGCTGTTTCTCGGTTGGTTTATCTCTGAGTAGTGACGCTGTGACTGACCGACGCTCGGTTAGTGCACATGCCACAGTAACTTTTTTACCGTATCAGTTCTAAGTAACGCGCGGTGCAAAAATTGTGGCAAACACGAAAATTTGCATCTTTTCTGTCTCAAACATTTTGTAGAGTGTTATCCAGTTGATGTGCCAATATTTTCTTGGTGGCACGAAGGAAGTGGCGGACCCAGAAGGCAAGAGGGAGACAACCTGGGGGAGGGGGGGGGGCGGGGTTCCAACCCAATCTTTGTGAATTCAGGTCTTAAGAGGAGGGGTACAGTAGAACTTGCTTTCACAAGGCACTGCTTTGTGCAGCCACTCAGCATTTACGGCCAAAATGTAGTTTTTTTCTTGCATGAAATTGTAACAATTTTGGACCGTAATGAGGGGGGCGTGTGCCTCTGGCGCCCCCGTACCAACCTATGGTTCACGCAATGCTGTTGATCATTCCGAACCCTTCTCCCGTGACAGACAGCCGCATCATAAGCGTGACACACTGTTGTAAAGGGATTTCAGAAATGTTTTACGTTTTCACGCAATTTACTGAGTTTGCACGCCTGGTTTTGTTGGGGTTTTTTTGTTTGTTTCCCCCCCCCCCAAGCACTTAATGCCGCTGACAACCAGCCCCCAGCCTTCCTAATCTGCTGCTATATCTAATCGTCATTTGAGAAACATTTCCAAGAGATTGTGAAACAATATATTCTTACCGTAACCACAGAGATACCAACTCTCGCGCATTCAACACAAGTCTCAAGCTTTTGGGGCCCTGGCTCACAAAGAACACAAAAAAATTTGCCATTTTTATTCATCATGAAAACATTAACCTTCATTAAAATGTTTCATTCGTGTCTAAAAACATCATAAATCACAAATCAATGATAATTTTTTGTCTAAAGTACTGAAATTAACTAAAGCAGTATGTCTCACGCATTTCCATCACCCAAATGCATGAGATCTCACGCATGTTAACTCTCATAAGTTGGCATCTCTGTAACCATAATTTTATTTCATCCCATTCGACGGGAAACTGGGTCATAAACTTGCTTTTTTTATGAGGAATACGGCACTGAAGGTCAAATAACACGAACGCGTCAATTTGTGGGAATCAGGGTGAATCGGACTTTTTACAACAACAATCCTGAGAATTCTTAACAAGGTCAAAGAAGCGTGACAGCGATGTTAGCGGAGGACAATAACCTCTCAATGCCACAGACATGCCTCCATGGGCAATCGTATTGCATGTCGTTTTTCTTTTTTTTCTGATGAACGGTAACAAATAGACACCAGGGTGGGAAACGGGGCATAGTAGATGACAATCAGTGCACCAACTGATTCCACTCAATCCTCTGCAATATTTCAATTTCTATCTATACCAAAATGTTCCTCCAATAAAATAGTATTAATTGGTACAAAATAAAGACAGCTATCTGTGATATAAATGTGGTAATTTGTAAAATAAAATATTTGCAATCCTACTGCTCTCATGATCCATGTCCCAAAAGAAAAATATTCCATGAAATATTAACACTGTAAACCCTAAAACTATCACAGGAGATGTGGACACGTTACGTAGTAAATAATTAAAATCCGAACCTTGTCTCTTCTTCCAGAAGGAGTCAGAGTAAAATTTGAACGACAATTAAGAACAATTGAAAATCATGATATACTAGCCTAAACAGTAACTGTTTTGGTCAATATTGCATTGTTAAAAGCCAAATTATAATTCTCTGTCCAACTTGTACCCACAATGTCTGATATTTGTTAAATCCATTATTAATTTGAATTGCATTGCAAATGAGAGATCCACTGTGACCACTTTAACAATGCAATATTGACCAAAACAGTTACTGTTTAGGCAAGTATATCATGATTTTCAATTGTTCTTTATTATCGTTCATGTAAACACTTGAACACCTTCTAATAGAAGGAGATAATGCTGAAAAATTATGCAATTTTCACGCTGTGGATAAAATAGCCTGTGAAAACTATTGGCTGCCCCCAAAGCTGGAGGAGAAGCAAGCTATATTATTGGCTCAAAACTGGAAGTGACATCAATAAATGAATATTTATGTGTGACCTACTTTGAGGAAGCCATGTCAGAAGTAGAATTACATATCTCCAGTTTTATATGCAGAAATTAGCAG
>JBCAUI010000241.1:0-10448 GCA_038406195.1 Haplosyllis anthogorgicola
TTGTGATATTGTGATCTAAATTGTCTTAAGTATTTTGATAATGCCAAATGAGCTCAGGTCCATCTGGACCTATTTTTTCAGGAACCCATGTCCTGAATTTTATGGCAGCCGTGACTTCTTTTTTTCAACAAAGGGCTGGAAATTTTCAGATTTTGATAAAATAGGCGATATTATCACAGGGCGAAATTCCACTGGACAAATTTGCCACTGTGGGGGACATCGGATTTGATGATTACCCGAATCAACAAAGTCCTTAGGCATTCTCCTTAATTCAACACACAGGCCGCGGAGACCAACAAGTTTAGAAAACGTTTCTTAAGTCGTTTTTCTCATTTTGTTCTTGTAGGTTCGTCGACGGCAGTAGCCCACGCCATAGCGCTGACACAGCACACACAGAGACGCCCCCGCAGCGAGAAGAAGCCCATCCCCGACGACGCCAAGGACGGCAAGTACTTCGAGCGGCGTAAACGCAACAACCTCGCCGCCAAGAAGTCGCGAGATGCACGCAAGTCCCGGGAAGATGAGATCGCCATCCGCGCCAGCTTCTTAGAGAAGGAAAACGCCATATTACGAGCACAGGTTGCGACGTTGAGAGAGGAAGCAAACTCTTTACGACAATTACTGCTGCAAAAACGTTCACGGCCTTGATCTAGGTCAAAAGGGCAAGGTCATTCAAATCCTTGTCTCTTTTTTTTTCATACTTTCTTTTCCAATTTTGTTGTTTCTATATATCCATGTTACGTGTGTTACTATGGAAACGTTGTTAATTATGAATGTTAGTGGATTTTTTTAAACGGAAAGCATGGTATTTTAAAAATGTGTATTAAAGAAAGTGATTAGTATTATTTTGTTTTTTAATTTTCAATTTGTGTCATTTATCATGGGGAAAAAATATTCGTGTCGTTTCTATTTCATTTTAGTCTAAAAATTAATTGGCGTATTGAAAACGTCAATTTACTAACATTCTAGAATATTTAAAAAAAAACATTGATCAAAATCATCCTTTTACTAAGAACCCATTTCTTTTGCCATTTTATGACATAATGAAAGCCAGAATGCTCGCTGTCTCATGTAATGTTGTAAACTGTTTGTGGATAAAACTCTCAAATTTACTGTTGAAGGATATTTTCAATTGCGGTTTTTACTGCAAGTTGGTACTATTTATTCCGAGATATTTTCCAATGGTAAATTTGAGATTTTTACATTTTTGATGCGTTTTGTGAAAGATGACAGTGGCTTTAAATCTAACCTTTTTATGCTATTTATCACTGCTAAATCTAAGTCAAAGGGGAAAATCTCCCAGTTACCAAAGTTTACAAGGCAACACCATATGCAGAAAGATTTTCATTTTTCGGACTTTATAAAACCAGCCAAATAACTTCTCAGCGCAACATAGCCATTAAAATTTGTTATACAGACACATAAAAGTGTGTGCAATTTTATGACAAGTAACAGAACTTAATTATGCATATATCTATCTTTGAGTGTTGAATTTCAACTCAGTGCATGTTGTCTCTGTAACTTCGTTTCATGAAACCAATGCATAAAAGCGTCACTTGACATTAATGTCTCAGGGAGACTATTTATAATATAATAACAATTAATTTTAAACACTATAACCCACAGTCTTGTACATGAAACGCAGCCGCAACATGGCACATGTGGTTTAAGAACCTCTCGTCGTGTTTCAAGAACCCAATGCGTACGGACTGAAGCGTTTATTTGTGGTGACTAAGGATGAACTAGTGGAACTTTACAAATAAGCGCTAGAATCTTTTGGTTCTTGAATTGCGCTGCTAATTTTTTTGGGGGTGTAAATTTAAGCATACGTTGACGTTTGCTTGTGAGTCGTTCAAAGTATGCTTAAAACTAAAAGAAATGGTAGGTTCATGACCCCTCTGTTATAAAACTAAGCTGTATTCAATAATTGTATCTCAGGAAATTAGGAAATTCAGGGTTTATTATTTGTCATGTTTGTATTTTGCCTGTAAATAGCTAGGAATAGATGTAGCATGTAAATATATTAGTGTGGATTATTAATGCTAGGTGGCAGGGTATGTGCAAGAGTGGTTCTATGACAGACTGTTAGAGGTAAGCACTTGATAGCTTTTTAGTAGGATTCTCTCTATCCCTTCGGGAAGAATCTCTGAAAGATTTTGGCAAATCTCTAAAATTTGTTCTATTTTGGTAAATAAATTTCATTAAGAAATGAAACAATAATTTACCATTGGGTGCTTTATATTAGTGTCTTGTGTTTTCACCATAGCTGGTAAATTTAAGAAATTTGGAAAGTTCGATGAGTGCCTCAATTATTAATAAGACTGACAAGTATCCTCTCGTACACTTATGCAGACAAAAGAAAAAAATCAAGCTATATTTATTTTACAGAAAATAATTATGGGAGGAAATCATGTATCAAGTATCATCCGGTTTTAAAAGATATATACCCGAGAATTTCACTTTTCTAAAAGTTTTGTGAAGTTATTTCTTAGTCTCAATTGTGTATTTCCAGATACACGTACATGTAGTGTATTTTGTACGGTATTATTGGTGTAGATTGTGACGGGGAGCAGCATCTGGCTTTTCTTGAATTATACCAGGGAGAATCCACTATTTCAAAAACCTTTACATTTTACACTTGTAAATAGGAACAAAACTGACTTTTTCGTGTGCGCCGTTATTTTACACGATATTCTGTGGAGAAAACGGGTATATTATAATACATTAAAAAACTAAATGAAAAGTATTTCCTAACTGTATATTGATACATTGTATTTTACATAATTAGAGTAGAATCTAGTGATCAGAGTTGACATTGTTGAGCATACAATTTTAATTTTGGATTACAATGCACTGCTAGAAAAAATAATGTAGCAACAGAAAAACACCCCAGACATCTCTTTCATTCGCGTTTATCCATTTTAAGATTTGGCTTGATTGTAAAGGAGTGCAGTAATTCAACTTTTGACGAATTGCCAGTTTCAGCCAATGGCAGATAGCATATCAATTGGATCCGACAAGCTGACGACACTACAAACCAAAGAAACAGGAGTTCTGTGATTCTCAATATATATTTTTTCCCAATGAAAAGTATGCTTGCCTTGACATCTGTGTGATACAAATATAATCCAAATAAAATTCCGTTGCTATGGAAATTTGTTTCCAGGGAAACAAGTGACTTTAATTTCTATGGCAACGGAAGCCATTTGAAGTCGGCAGGAAGAGTTGAGTACTTGGCATGTGAAATTGTTCAAATGATCTTTGAAATCCACTGTATTAAAGAAAACTGATATTGTGTGAATGATGATATTTTCTCGAATTTGAATTGTATGTATTAATACCTAACAAAGATTTATTATGTATCAGAGACAAACATGTTAATATAATATATATTGCTTAATTAACAATGCCGTATTTCTCCTAAATAACGCACATTTGCTGGGTGACAAATAACCACAATGGAGATGTGCGCTAAGTGGGAAAAATATGTTCCATAGTAGATTACTTCTAATGTATACTTCCTAATGTAGAAAATACGTGTAAAAGTAATATATTTAGTCAATTGTGAGGAAAGAACAGGGTTCAAATTGTACGCAAATGTAAGTTTAATCGGATATCATTACCTTCTGAAATATAGCAGAAAAATATTGACGCAAAATATCAATAATAAAAATTCACTCCTTGCAAATGTGAAATGCATGCCTCTTTCTTATGAATATCTTGAGTTTCGAAAAAAATCAAAAATGGTAAACTAATTAAATGTTGCATAGACGTGGATAAATGGGTCTAATCCTTGAAAAATAGATAACATTTGTGCGCAATATATCTTGATAGTTTAAAAATATAGATAATGTTACCGTATAGATCTGCTCTTTGTGCACTTGATGTGTTAAGCAAATTAGATTTTTTTACGGCAATTACGGTAACAATAATTTTGGTTGCGTCTTTAATGTACACTTTATGTCTTGGGCTTAATAATATTAACGTATGAAGAACTCATTCATTTGTATATATTTTCATATGTCTTATTTTTGGAACCACCAAATATGATAATTTGTGTGTACTTTATGCATGAGCTCTGTCGGTTTGGTCCGGGAGCATTTACGCAAAAAATTCCCATATACTTACTGATCTTACTTCGTTATTTTAACACGAAAATACGACTACATGTGATGTATTTTCGTTCTTTTTACACAGGAATAACAGGGTATTCTATTCTCGATTATTAGGTTTCTTACATAGTTTATTATATTTATAGAATTCCATTATTCGCGAAATTTCCTTCATTCGGAATCAGTCTGAAATTTGTTCTTGGGTGAATTGTACGAATTACAGTAAAACTCCTGATTTACGGCCACCTTTTTTGCCCATTAAATTTGACCGTATATTGGGAGTGGCCGTAAAGGAGGATTCCAGTATGCTGCAGTTTTGAAGAAAACATTTGAAGCCAACATGGGTGTAAACTAGGAGTGGCCGTAAAGGAGGGTGGCCGTAAATGAGGAGTTTTACTGTATGCAGGTGGTTACATTATCAATTTACTCAGAAACAAGTTTTCTCTGAACCATTTACTTTTAATTTAATTGTAGTTCTCGGTTTGTACTTCACAACCTGGGGTCGATTTGACTGATATCGTTTTCTCGCATTGTAATATTTAGCTGTTATTGGTATGCTTTGGGTTAATTTTGTTTTAAAACATTTCGCAATGATTTTGAATATTTTTGTACACGTTACATACATACATGGACACGTATATGTTAGCACACTGTATTTTTTGTTGTTGTAATTTTCATATCAGCTACAGGAGTATTTTTTTGTTGTTGTAATTTTCATATCAGCTACAGGAGTATTTATGTTTTGTTTGTGTGTACATGTAAAGATCTCGGTGTAATGTATATTTCTCGGTGTTTTTGTCTCTTTTTAGACTTAACATATTGTCCTGAAAGGGGATTCAGGGTAACTTCATACTTGAGAACAGGGTTGCCGCATTATTAAAAAAATTAAGATTTGCATCGGAATAATTCTAGACCATTGCACATAGGGGAAACTATATTAAATACACTTAAACTCCTCCTTTATACGGTCAGCTGTTTTGCTCCTTAAATTTGGCCGTAAAGAAGGACTTGCACTTTGCTTCAGTTTTGAAGAAAATATTTGGAGCTAACAAGGCTCTAAACCAGGAGTGGCCGTAAAGAAGGGTGGTGGCCGTAAATGAGGAGTTGTACTGTGTCGGATTTTGTTGTCTCCAGATCGTTTGGAATATCTGATTTTGGAAACAACATGGTTGCAACGTAAGGCCAGACCTTTTTTATTTGTTGGATTACGTATCATCGGAAGAAATTTTTTCAGAGCATGACCGGAAAAAAAATAAAAATAAAAATTGACTTTGCTGTACATTTTTGTAATTTTGATTAAAATTCACAAAATTGATGAACAATTTTTCCAAACGATGTTTGTCAAAGTGATGGAAAGTTACAATATTGTATTTTTGGGCTCTGATTCGGGTGTTGTTTTTTTTTAATTTCATGATTTTTGAGAGCGGCGGGAAACATAATCCAACAAATTAAAAACGTCTGGCCTAAAGTGCATTGATAAGTCATGCGGCAACCCTGGTAAAAAATCAAAGGGTTTATACTGTAAACTGGTGATAGTATTTCAGATGAAAAATGCTGATGTGCGTTATTATATTTGTGAATTTGTATTATGCTATTTTGGTAAAACTAGATGCACCATCTTGCCGACTATTTATGCAATGTATAACAATGCCAAAGAATTAAGCTTTTATAATTAAAACGAATGACGAATAATTTGAAATTAACATTATCAAGGCAAAAAGAAGGTTGAGGTAAATTAAGAAAACAATTCAAAATTGCGTCAGTTTTCGAAACCGTTTTTTTGCTGCACATATGTATGTGATTTTATACGTTTAAAGTAAAAGGAACTTGAAGCAATGGTAAAAAAAGCTTTACACGTTTAACATGTAAGATGGTACAAACAATACGTGGAAACTTGCGTAAACTTTGAAAGCGAGAAGACGTTATTTTGAACCACCGCTATGTTAAAAGGAAATACTCAGGAGATATTGATACAGATTATGTATTGTACTACATGTATGTGAAAAGATAAAAATTCGCGTACTGTATTAACAAGTAAATGTGTTGCATATTCGCAAAGTAAACATAGTAACAAGGGCGCTTCTCAGATTATGTGTCTTACGCACAAACTGATGCGATTTTAGTCGGAATGTTGATCATTAAATGTGCAAGGTTCAAGACCAGCATTACATTCTGTAAGAAGCTGGAACACAAAATTTGTTGTATTGATGATGTACAAGATAATTGTGTATTGAACATAATCGTGAATACGCTCTTGGATTTGTAGACCTGTGTATTTATGATGTATAATTTGCCAACGTCACGTGTATTAATAACTACAGCCATATCTACCTCATATGATGCAGTAGAAAAAAATCACCACCACACGCATGAAGGTCTATAATTTCTTTCTTTACTTACAAATTGTGGTAAATGAGTGGAATTATATCACCTTTTGATATTAAAGACTGGTGAAAATAGTCAATGTTGTCGGTATTAAAGTGGTTGTTCCAAAAAGACATTTATAAAATAGTATTTTATTTTTGCACTTTTAAGGGGTTTTTATGTAGATGTATGATAGATGTATGTGTACGATTCATTACTTAATGTATTATTTCATGATTAACCCTAACTATCCTCTAGAGCTTGACTTTTATTTTGCTATTACAATAATATAATGCTCAGTGAAATGATCATAAACAATTAAACTGAACATGATGTAACGTGGTATTATTGCAATAAATGTCATGTTTTGTTATAAAACTCGAACTAAATGTCTTCTTTTTGCTGGTGTAAAATTGGGACTAATCACATGATGGCCACACTACTCGTGGGTAGATGTGGACAGGTCTATCGGGATACGACTTGGGGGAGGGGGGAACACTGGCCATAGTGGTGGAAGTAACGGCCCCACAAAATGGTTGTTCACTGACAATTTAGTTTTCTCATGACTTTGCACAAAATTAAGATAAATTAAGAATAAATTCAAAGAGACGTCATTTTTCGAAACCGTGTTTCCTGCACACACTCGTTGTTTGAGTTGAAAGTTGCTCTTGATGCGCCAACATTCATCTAAAGAACCAAACAATTTATCCTAAAACATTTACACAGTAAAATATGCTTGGAGAGAGTTTGTGTATAACGAAATGAATTTTTTGCAACCTTTTGTATCGAGTTGCATTAGAGTTTTTTCCAAAGTGGTTTTAATGCTCGGAATTAGGCCTAATTCAACAGACCTAGTAATTGCTGAAATGCGTTTTTGTTTAATTGGAATTAAAATTCTGGTATCCATTTCAGTATCATTATTATAGTTAGGAACATACTGTCTCAAGTCTTCCCCAGTATTTACCATTTGGTAAAAAAAACCCCAGAAAACAAAATTAGCCTAATTTTATGAAAACCAATTTGGAAAAACCTAGATTGTATTTGGTCTGTCTCGAAAGGATGTTCTTGCAATTTTAGTCTTTCTCTTCACACGGACTTGTATTTTACTTTCTTTTATGGCTGATAACACTCAATTAAAATAAAGAAAAACACGTTTTCTTACATGTTGAATTTATTTTTGTGATGACTTTTCATGATTTTAGTGTCTTACATCGTGATCACATGATGATAAAACTTGATTCCATTCAAAAGTTATGCGACATGGTTCTCGTCTTACAACTAATTCAACTCAGGCACATAAAGAGGAAAAAATAGTACACTATCTGTACGGTAACAATGTAAGAGAAAGAGATGAAGTAAAAATACAATTATCTAAACCTAAAGTGAATTGGGAGAAACAAAAGTCAATTTATAAATACGTAAAAATATGTATCCAATCGTCCTATGTTTCCATAAGATTATAATATGTAAAACTTATACAATAAACTGTATATCCAATTCATCCTTATTAACACTCTATAATCAAATTCTCTCTTATTTAACTACACTCAACTTGCCGAACTAGTCGACCTAAACTTACAATTTAACGTGGACTAATGATCTGTGTCGTAGTTTGTGGTGCACTTACATTCAAGAAGGCAACTTCGCACTGAATAATCTAACTTTTGGTAATCTGGTAAGTTTACTCAATTTTACAAAGAATGGATCTTTTTCACCATTTCAACCTAAATATAGCCTAAATACCAATGTTAAATTATACTGCACAAAGACATGCCGCACTTTTCACTTGACTGATTCTCTATCACACGTTAGGCGCTGAAGTACTACTGAACTACACATGACTGACGAACGTGACACCCTGCTGCTCAACTCATTTCATTGTTTCAAATATAAAATATGAACAATTCATTTATATACAACTAGAATACTGTACAAAAAGCATCGATCAAAATACCTTATTTACAAATTTGAAGAGAAATCGTGAAATTACCTCGTGCGTATGAAACAAATGTATTTAAAAACCTCGGAGACAAAATGTTTAAGAAAGTACAAAAAGTGAAATGTACACGTTACTTTACAATTCATTAGCTGTACAGTTGTATTGTTTGTCTTCAATAAACTACATATTAAATATATTACACCTTTACATGTTAAAACATTATAGCACAGACCTAGAAATAAGCTAAGTTTTCATCTGAGTATTATAATTTAACTAATATTTTAAATAACTCCCGCTGTGTAACGAAATTTATAATTGGAAAAATAAGCAAAATTCATTATATATAATCTCTTAGCCGCTCACACCCATGGTATTGTACCACAAAAATAATGCAAACATCCTGTGTCAATCGATATTGTTAGATGTGGTACTTTCCCTTTGGCAGTCTCCCCAGGGCGTGTCGTATAGCAACACTGTACAATCTTTGGTAGATATCTTAAAAATAATTGCATCTTCAAAATTATATTGCTAAAAGAAGGACTATACATTTGTTTCATCTTAACATAATTTTACACCATATGTACAAATTCAACCATCACAAATAACAAGAAAAACATAAACAACAAATTATTGTACTCCGGGAAGTGTGAGAAAAATATAATTGCACTAGTGCTCCTGTGACAAAATACGCCTCAATATCCAAGCCAAATAAACTTGTACTTTACAGTGCCAGTGTGCTGGCATATCAACACCCAATAAATACTAGGGGAAAATTTCCATTCACATACACTCTATTATTGGAGAGAGAATAATAAAATGTATGCGTATCATTAAAATGGATTAATAACTTTTGTTGCTAGTGAAAAATCTTTGCTTTAATCTCTGTTTAAGCAGTGTCCACTTCTATATCAAGTAAATTTCTTCCTAATCCCTTTAAGAAATATGTCGTAGTCCCGAAAGTTGGAAAAGTTCACTAAAACGTGAAATTGCACAGCGACTTTGCATTAATAATACTAAAAAAGTCTTTCACTTCCCAATGAATGCACACGTTATCACAATTTGCATCATTTTGTTACATAGTTTTACTATTTTTAAGCATCATTTCATTTTGGCAACTTGTTTGTTCCATTCCGGTTTTTTTAGTTCATCCACTTTCGACAGTTTGGTGCTCCACACAAACACGGAATTTTCTGGCCTTCATCCTCAAAGTCAAACTTGTAGTCGTAGGTCAACTGCAAAGAAAAAGCATTGAAAAGTCTTGTTACTAAATAAACACAGTGCACATTAACCTTTTACATATTACAATGTAGTCCACTGCACACATTTACAGTTAACCTACGCAATTTGTCCTTTTTTAATACACAGTTCGCCAAATGCAGATTTTACTGCATAACTATGTATTTAATTATACATCAGTCAGTTCTACATCTGACTGGTTAAAAATTCCTTTCACCGTGTAAAAACAATTATTTTATTCACTGACCTCTTCTCCTCGTGAGATGCGACGTTTAGCTATGATGATGATTTTGTTCTCTTCGCCGATTGAGACGACCTCCGCCATGCAGCAGGGGTTACAACTGTGATTGACGTATCGCGCTGGTCCTCCACACATTGTGGCATCAATCACCTCATTGTCGTCAATACGGAACATGTAAGTTCCACGATTCTGCAGATAAATGAATAAATTAGACATGCAAGAATGGTACCAAGTATAATACACTGTCGCTGCAAAAGGTACCCCTTTGTATTTCAGTGATGAGAAATATTTGTACTCATTTCTTCAGTTTTTGTTTGTTATTTTATTTTTTAGGGTGTCAAATTTATTACACAACATCAGTTGAAAGATTCATACTTCACAATATTACACCTCAAAGACTGATATGTTTGCATCATGGTGCAACATTGTTACTGGCATAAATTGGAAGCTAACTCTTATCGCACTGTAATCTAATGTAAATAGTTAGGCTTTTTTTATTTAATTGTTTGGATTACATTTCCCGCCGCACTTTGAAATCGGGATTTCAAAAAAAAAA
>JBCAUI010000263.1:0-10446 GCA_038406195.1 Haplosyllis anthogorgicola
TTTAACTACTGTGTCAGCGTTGACTGTTCACTAATTAGAGGGAGAACCAGGGGAGAAGCCATTCTGTACCTTTACAGTACCAAAATTTGCTGTAAGGTGATTTTATCTATTATTATTTGCAATAAAGGTATTCGAGTGAGTACCGATTAAATTTCATAATCATCATATTGTTTTTATTTAATCAAGGCAACTTCTGATTTCTAGAAATGAAAACTTAATTGTTTTACCTGATCTTTTGAGATTTTTCCTGTAGCAAAATATACAGATTTGGGATGTGCAAAATAGAGACCAGATACAGAAGCAGCCGGGTCCATAGCCAGAGACTCTGTAAGCTTTATGTCGACTTTATCACCCTCTAATAACCTCCACATTGTTAACTTCTCCGTGTGGTCTGGCTGACTTGGGTAACCAGGTGCAGGTCGGATACCCTGAAATGTGTGTGTACTTATTTAATTAGCTTGTAATGCAATACATGTAAATTTTAAGTGACTACAATGGACCATTTCTCTTCCTGCGACAGGATGACGGCTATAAGCAGTTAGCTACAAAACCACAGGATTTCTATCGTTTCACACTATCTTTAAGAACATTACATCAGAGCACAGACCATTTAGAAGCCAAAAGCACCTGCAACAGTATTACCTGGTATTTGACTTTTAAGAGATCACTAGTCTCGAGATCTTCATCCAAGCTATAACCCCATAAACTTGTCCGAACTTCTCTGTGTAATGCTTCAGCAAATGCCTGCAATTAATTGGTTTATCTTTAAAGTTAAACTTACATAATCAATTACAATTTTGAGACTTTCTCTATATGTCTTTGTATGAGTACGTTTTGTACTCCTGTGCTTCATTACATTTGACTTACCTCGGCTAACCTGTCAGCTATAGCTTTTACCATGATTATACTGTAGTCATCGAACTGTTCTTCATATCTTTTAAGAAAATGTAGAAAACGTTTTATGAATCCATTTGTAGCATACTGAAGTTTATCTTACATTATTTTTAGTTGCTACAAGCTAGTATTTAAACGTGACTTACTTTTTGCATAGTTGTTCAGCTCCTTGACAGCTAACAGCAAACATACCAAGATAATCAACCTTCCTGTGTTCGTTTGGAGCAATGAAGTCCGATAAACAGTAATATGGATCATCTTTGCCATCTTTTTCTGCCTATGTTAAAGACATTAAGAGGATTAGCGTACGAATTTCATACCTTGCTGGAGCAAATCAACTAATTTACACACTTGCAATTGTAAACCTTCATAGTACCCTCAAAAATAAAACTGATTTTTTTTTTTCAAATTTTTAAAATTTCATTTGACATTATTTGCCAAATAATTTAATCATGCATACTCTCAGTTACTCTGCAATAAAGCTTCTTAATACCTGTTGCCTTATTCCATGCAATGTTTCTAGAACTGCTCCATCCTCATTGAGAATTTCAATGTCATCTCCGACAGATTGAGCTCGATAAAATCCAACGGTACCTCTCAACTGCAGCGAGTCATCATTCTGTATGTTACGTATCATGTTCTGTGCATCATAAAACACTCGTTTTGCTTCATCGCCTGCAGAAATAACATTAACAACATAAAGCATATTTACTGGGAAACCTGTAATTTACGCCCACCATCATTTCAGCTCAATTTTTATGCTCGTAAACAACAGATGATTTTAAAACACGTGTGCATTTAAATAGAAATTATAGTTTTGGTTCAGTAATATCTGGTCATAAATGGCAAGTGGTCGTAAAAATCGGTGGTTGTAAAACACAGATTGTGTAAAATCTAGATTAACTGGTGTGGTGGTAACCCACACACATATCAGAATAGGTCATTGTTAGTGTCGCACCCACAGTTTTGTCCTTGAATATTTTTGGATACCCTCTATTGGGATATTTTCCACGTAATTGCCACACATCAAAGAAGGGTTTCCAGTCGATGTACGGTAGTAATTTCTCTATGGTATAGTTTTCTACAGGCCTGCTGCCTATGAAGGTGGGTCTCACTGGAAAAATAAGATTTGATTAGCAATGCAATTTATCTGGCTAAAAAAGGATATCATACGAAAATACGAAAATAACTTGCCACAATTTTGTTTAGAATATTAATACTTACCAGGAATATAGTTGTAATCCCAATCAACATGAAACTTGTGTTGCCTTGCCTTTTCCACTGAAATGTATTTTCTGTCCTGAGGAAACAAAAAAATGTCATTAGAGAAAACTGCGAATGAATGATTTCTGAAATAGTTTTGTGATAAACTTAAATAAAATAAGAAAACAAGTGAATATATAGATACTTTTAGTGAATCGTAGTGCTCTTCCCTGATGTCCTCATACTCTTCAGCAATCTCCTCGGTGAATTCATCTTTGACAACACCATCCAAAAGTGCACTGGCTACTACTACACTCTTAGAAGCGTCAAGAACATGTATGGTGGGGCAGCTATATCGTGGTGCTATTTTAACAGCTGTATGGGTTCTGAAAGTTCCATAGAATTAAATAACTATTATTCCATTATAATTAAATTAATAATTCTCGAAAAGTCCATACATTCAAACTTTGCTAGTCATTTTGTCTTCGGGTCAACTTTCTACCTTACACATCGCGATGATGATGGATGTACGTTCATTTTACTTAAACTGTATTTGGTATGGGAAAAATCTCAGGCAACTAACACATCATAACATACTTTGACGTAGTAGCCCCTCCGATGAGCAGGGGTAGTTTCATTCCTATTCTCTCCATCTCTTTAGCTACGTGTATCATTTCATCTAGTGATGGTGTAATCAATCCTGACAAACCAACTATGTCTAAAACAACAATTTAATTCACAACATAAGTTGATCGGTTTCGATTAAACTTACCGCGTTTTTTTTGTTGCAAATATGTCGATGTTTAATTTACCCTGAGTGACACATACCTGCCTTCTCTTTGATTGCAGTTTCCAATATCTTTTCGCATGGAGTCATTACACCAAGATCTATAACCCTGGAAAGGTTGAGAAGTACGTGTACTTCACAATGCATTCAAAATTTTATTCAGGAATATAACATGTTTACTTATATACTTCTGCCCATTTGCCATAAAGCAACGTAAGTATTTCGAACCTGTAATTGTTGCAACCTAAAACAACAGCCACAATATTTTTTCCAATGTCATGTACATCTCCCTTTACAGTAGCAAGCACCACTGTTCCAACATATACACTTTCCTGCAGAAAATTTATTACTTTCAATGTAGACATTATTATAAACGTTGAAATTTCAGAAGACAATAAAATAATCATTACAAATCATGGTATTCACTTAGACGAGTTTTTTTTATCCTTTTTCAATATACTTTCACTTCTATAACAGCATTGCAATTTTTATGGACTAAAGGATTATCACACCACGAAGTACACTCCTCCCCGGATATATCGATATCGCTTATATCGATATCCCGCTTATATCGATAAATTTTTCCGCGCCAAATTTCTCTCATAGACCCCAATGTTAATTTCCCCACTTATATCAATACTTTTCCCCGCTTATATCGATATTTTTTTCAAAATTTACTTTTTCATGAAATATGATTGGGGGTCATCTCTAGTGCCTTCGCCCACAGTTACACCTCATCTGGGATAAATGAAAATGGGTTTCAAATCAGTCTCAAGATACAAAAGTTATCTGAAATTAATAAGAGTTGTGTAATTTAAAAATAAAATTTCAATGGTCCAATATGCTACTTTAAACAAATGGATTTGTGCACAAAAGCCAATTGGCAAGAAGCCACTTTAAAGGTTAAATAAAAGTTGATACTGAAGTGGCTTCTGTTATCTGCCCTTTGTGAAAATCTTCCCTTTGTCAATTCATTTCATGATCAAATAGTTTCAACCTTTGTAGTGGCTTCTTGCCAATTAAAGTTTTCTTTTTAAATTACACAACTCTTATTAATTTCAGATAACTTTTGTATCATGAGACTGATTTGAAACCCATTTCCATTTATCCCAATTGAGGCGTAACTATGGGTGATGACACTAGAGATGACCCTCAATCATATTCCATGAAAAAGTAAATTTTGAAAAAAATGTGTATGATATTTTAGATATTTTCCCTGCTTATATTGATTCTACTTATATCGATATCCTGCTTATATCGATACTTTTTTCTGCACAAAAAATATCGATATATCCGGGGAGGAGTGTATATCCGAATGCTTTGGAGCAGATTTTACACACACGATCTGCTGAGTTTTCGTGGGATTTCTGATGATTTTGAAGTCCATTCTTGGACACAAATGTCTTTCCACACTTCCAATCTGGGCATAAATATGACAATTCACGGTCATACACTGTATGATGGTTCAATTCTTTCTGGGATGGGAATGTTCTTGAACACAATTTACACTTTTTGTTAGTTTTTCTTGATTTGTGACGCTGAATTTTGAATTGTTTTCCTTTAATCTTCTTTGTTTTCCTTTTTTGCTTCTGTTTTTTGGTTTTTTTCACTGGTTCCAAAGGTGGGGTTGGTGGGGGTGAGGGTGTCGATTCATGGCCGTACACCTGCCTGGATCTAAGCCTGTATGACTCCTGTTTCTTGATCATGGACGTTTACCGGGGTTGATAATCAGGGTCATCGTCCAGTTCACATTTGATTTTTGTTTGACTTCAGCTTCTGGCCAGTAGTGGGGGTGGGGACGATTTTAAGTCCTTCATATCCCGAAATGTTCCTTGGCCTAAAAAGCAAAGCCTGACAGTTGATTCTCAGGGTGACTCATAGCAAAATTTAAATGGGACAACCATAATTGGAACCGTCCAATAATACAATAATGAAGCCCCATCATTCTTGCACATAAATAAACACTTAACTCATCACCCTTTGCTCCTGGTTCAGAGATGTAATCCTAATATTCCTGAAGTGTCAGGTTTTTAGAACCAAGAAATTGTTCTGAATGTTCATTATTAGTTTCAGAGTTTCTCATGATTTAATTTGTCATTCTTTTATGAACTTCTTGTTCAGTTTGTTTGGAATAGTGGCCAAAGATATGAAAAATCATATCATCATACTCAAAAGTACAATGACACTGAAATGGAAAAAAAATGCATTTTGGATGTGTTTGAAGGAAATATGATGAGGGCTTAAAATTGATTGAAATGTGACAATTACTGGTTGTACAATGTAATTTACTCACCACATTTAGTGTGAGATCATACTAAGCAAGACGCTTGCCAGTGGTATAAATGGACACTCCCTCCCTTTCAGGAATTTTCCAAAAATACTCAGAAAAACACAGATCAGAGCATGGCTGGATTAGCTCCACCACGTTTGCAAAAGGAAGGCACATGCACCCTGAGACTAGGTCATTTAAGAGTACTCCATCCCCTTCGGTTATTTGTGATATGTAGGCAGATTGCAAAATTGGTGTACAACCAAGAAAAGAAGTTGAGATTTAGGTGTATGCCCATGAATTTTTGCACTTTCCCTTAACTCCCATTGACAACAAGGTTAAAATATTTTTTTAATTTTAATTTTAATGGCGCAGAATTGAGACCAGGGCACAGAAACTGTCCTAGGACAGATTCTGTGTGGCACAAATTTCATCCCTGGATGAAATCTGTGACGCAGAATCCATCCCGGCACAGAATTGAGACTGTTACAACGTTATCAAATTTGAATGAAAAATAACCATTCAATCAATTGTCTACAATTTTAACGTTGAACATTGTTTGTAAAATCACGATAGGTTATGAAATAGGCTTTGATATTCGTGAACACATGTACAGAACAGAACTGATCACATATTTCTTTCGTGTTTGTGTACAAAATCTATTTCTTTATCTTTAATTCAGATATAGGTCTTTCAATGTTGGGCAGAGTCCAAGTAAACCTGACAAATAATACAATATTAAAAGAATCTATACCATACACAAACTGATGCCTTTTAGTAGTGCACCTATTGTAAAGGAATTTACCATCAACTTTTTATTCAGGAATAAAGCATGAACTAAGACTTTTTGCGGAAACATGCGTGTTGGACAGCCATGCGATTAACGAAGTACATATTTTATTATACACTGGCACGTTCTTTGGTTTTTAATATGTTATATTGACATCTGGACTAAACTACAAAAGGAATAAACACTTAACAGACAATGATAATGTTTGATACAATTAATGTATCACACACACCTAAACTTCAGCTTAAGATTTTACGGATTATAATCTTAGGTGTGATGCACCTACTTGATGAAGGAACACGTAGGAAAGTTGGAAATATTTGTCAGGTCTCTAAATTAGTTTTTCATTCGATAAAAACTTGCTTTAATGACAAACGTTGGTGATAAACGAACTTTTCTATTTTAGATTCTAGGCATTTCATTTTTTTCACTAATCAATAGTTGATTGAATGCACTAACATAAGTATTTACGTTTGTGTTTGATCTACAATTGGTCATAGCAAGACATAGCATGAAACTAATCAATTATATGTAACCAATGAGATATATGATGGATCAATGCACGGACAACTCGAAATCAACTACCTGAAAATGTCAACTTGCTCATTTCCATCACAAAATATACTTGAATAACACTAAGGATTACTGTTCACTACCGAAGAATTTTTCTTTTCAAATGGATAAATATTTATTCTCTGAAGAGCAGAGACTTTCATGATATACTACAAATTAACTGTATTTTGGGTTATAATTTAGATCTTATCCTGAAATTTTCATGTTTTACAGAGATTTGAACTTTCACAGCTGATAAAATATCTGAACAAGATATTCAAATCACGTTCGTAAAACGTTTAATTCAAACAGAAAAAGCGTAATACTTTGGAAAAATCACCGGTGCGTGCAGCTAAATAAATAAGCGCTTTGAAATGTAATTCACTGAGGCGTAAATAGTATCTTCAACCGTAGGTATTTCATGACACTCTGTAAGGAGGTTAGTTAAGGCTCGGTTTACATCAAATGTTTCTTATTCTGTTGCCATTTAGGACATTTTGGGTAGTCGACGTGTATGTAATAGTTTATCTGTGATTCGGATGTGGGAACATAAATAGAAGTGAATACTGCAGCAAGAAAAGGATGAATGGATGACAAGAGTGATATTAGATAAATACTTCTGAGCATGTGGATTGTTTCAAATAAGGAACATTGGCTAAGGAAACAACAAAGATGGTGTACAGAAAGTTGCAAAGGGTGTCTTCAAGGTAGGTTGAAACAATTAATGTCTACTCTATTCCTGTTAAATACATTCTCACAATCTACATGTTTTTGGTTGTTTTGTGTGTGACAGTGTCATGTCCTATTCAACGTGCACCATTTTAAGTAGTCTTTCATTTCTCAGTTAAGTACTTTATTGTCACCTAAACAGGGTCAAGTGAAATGTCGACAGTTCAGGATGACCAAGGAAATAAAAAATCGTACATAAGACGTTGTATATGAAAAATCTGTACGTGTACAGGGACCTGTGCTAAATTAAATTCAATATCCAGAGTACCAGTATTATTATTCCCTTAACTGTTATAACCCGTATGGTTTTAGCCTTAATAATACCTGTATCTTGCTCACCATCCATTGAACATCACAGTAGATATCAAAATTGTTCGTGATTTGCCAAATGGTGGCAGATCAAAAGAAAGACTCTTTTGCTTTGGGAGATAAACGACTTAACCTTGTGTTTATTTACACTCTGTACAAGTCGAGAAGATGTAGATGCATATTTGTCAAGAGAGCTAAGACAAGTAAGAATGTAGATGGTTTCATCTAAAGTGCTTGTAACGGATTGTGGATGATTCTCTCAATAAAGGAGTTACGAAATCACAGTTGACAACCATTTAATCAATAACAAAAAAGGAAAAAAAGAGAATAGGAGAGGAGCAGTTAGAGAGAAAATGAGACGGACAGAAATATAGACAAGTGTACAATAAAGAATAATGATTGTATTTTCTGTACGCACTGAATTTCTTTAAATATATTTTGGCTCATTTGCAAAATTAAAAAAATGCGATAACGAAACGCACTTTTTCTGTACCATCTTTGTTAGTCATCATGATCCATATTTTCGTTACACAGATACACTTTTTCTTAGCCAATCAAACTTCAATCGATTCAAACTCCTCTATTCGTGATACCGTATCACCTGAACTGTGTATCACTTCCGTGGCTTGTTTCAGACACATCAATAATAAACTTGATTAAGAAATATCAATACTTTTTGGAATGAATACATTTTGGAATAACATTGCTACGCAACATTTGTAAGCACATTTCGTTCAGTCTTTCTTTCTTTCGCTAATATAACAGTTCTTTTGCCAAACTGGTTCCAAATTTATGAACCGATGATAATTTGTAAAGACATAGATAGATATGTTGCAATAATTCTTGTTCGTAATTAGAACATGATTTGTTTGGTGATCTCTGGCAGATCACACAACCATTACGTTTTATTGTTGAGCTTCATGCCCACCACCACCTCGTCACCGCCCACCCCACCCATAACTGTGCTGGATGGATTAGAGTCCAGCTCGACAGTGGACAAACTAGAGCCAAGCCCAACTAAGTGTTGGTTACACAACATACACTACACATTGATCATTGCAATGTCTGTTACTCAGGTCTAAATAATTGATGATATTTCTCCCGAATATGTTTGATCGTTTCATTGCAAGAAACGCATACATGGCAATTGGTTTTATTCAACAGTCCAAATAATGACAAATAATCAACGCCGAAGCAACATTGGTCCCGTCTTTACTAGGCAAACAATAATTAATGGTTCTTGGGGTAAAGGTGATTACAACTGGTCCACTTATTGTATGATAAATTTATATGATAAAATGTATAGTCTATGTATTAATGATCATGAAAAAGTAATACTTTGCATCGACATGTTTGTAAAATTTCAATACAAGGTGGAGAAATGAGTGGAGTTAAAAGAATTGTTTCTTTTATCCTACTTCATTAAAAGCTGCAGTTAAATCAACTATAAACATCCAGTTTTGCATTGATCTGCATTATATTCTTAAAACAATTTACCTTACTCATTTAGTTGAATTGCTGGAGATAAATACATCCACTGATTCACAAGGATTGATCCGTGGTTCAGTAGCATGAAAGTAAGCGTATCGTCCAACATAATCCATTAATCCAGGTGTAGAAGTGTAGACACAGAGTACTGACTTAGGTTCCTTAAAAGTAAAGTTTGATCTTCATTGCAAAATAGAATTTATAATATGTGTCATACTGCTGTGTGAAATACAATTGGTAGTATTTTCAAACTATTTTGAACGAAAAATTATGTGAATTGGTATTGTTTTTAATCTCCTGTGCTAAATCAAATGGTGGTATTTTCAACTAATTTAAAGAGAAAATTATGTGAACTGGAACTGGAAGGTAATATTACAGCAAACTAGTTCTAGTGCGCAGATTAGTTCTAGTTTTGTTTTGGATTTTTATTGGATTTTAATTGCACATTCTGTGAATTTTTACATCCTTTTACAGGGATGTTTAGATACGGGCATGTACAGATCCACAAGTCAATAAATTGTTGTTCTTTGCTGAAGACTCCTTTTCGTTTCCCTAGTTGTAAGACTAAGCTTTACTCCACATATTTATGTTTGCTCTCCAATGATAGCCACACCAACTGGTCTACTGTTGTCTGATGTTTAGTCTGTGGCAACCCTGTTTATTTTCCACGATTAGATAACCTGTGAAGTGAGAGAACAAGAAAAGGAAAAACAAAAGATGAGCAAACCTGAATTTCCCAGAGTGAGGGCAGAATAATTCCAGTCTTGTTTAGGATTTTTATTGGATTTTAATTGCACAATAAGTTTTCTGTATAAATATATCAATGTCATCTGTGAAAGTGTTGGATAACTTCGGACTGAAAGACCGCAACCTTTGCGGGAGGTCAGGCCGTAATTATTTTTACAATGGAAATGAGCCATAATTCAAGTGTATGGTTCTAAGCTTTTATGATACGCACATGAACAAGCATGAATGTGTTCATATTTAAGACAGACAACAATCGTCCAACAGTGTTCTAATATGGGATTTAACTGGAATATTGACTGTGCTATACGTTTACAGAAATGACCATGATTAGAAGGTAAATCTGTATTATTATAAATTTACTTCATTTTTTGTTTTTTTCATTTTCATTGTTCATAAAGGTACCGATGACCTAAAACTGGCAAACGGTTTACAAACCATGGGCCTTCATGTCGTATGGAGAAACTGGAAGACATTCAAATAAAGGGAAACAGACTTGAATGTCTTTTCAAATTTCTCCATACAACATGAATGCCCGTGTTACAAACGTTAGTCAACATAAAAGGTAATAATTGTGTAACAAAAAGTGTAAAGCAAAATTCGCGACGCAGATTCTCACGATCACTGCCGTGGACTGAGGGGTTGTAAAACAATTAGCGGTGAACCCTACCAGGACCTTGC
>JBCAUI010000274.1:0-10446 GCA_038406195.1 Haplosyllis anthogorgicola
GAATGCCTGTGCTGCCTCTGGTGGAACTCTGCCTGCAGTCTATGCACTCTGGTGGATACTCTAACCGAAGTCTGTCCGTTGACAGTGTCCAGGTCACTTTGTCCAAACATAGCCAAAATAATTACAAACAGATGGTCTAAGACATTGCATCCATGTGTATGCAGGGAGCAATAACCAGAGCACGACCTTCACCCCGGGTTTCTTATGGATAGAACAACAAACAAGAATCCGGGCACCTGTCGGGGTCACGTGATCCTCCTTGTAGTCGGGCCGCCATGATGCACGCAGTGAGGAGGAGCTGTGCCGGCGCCTTTAGGGCCCTGCAGCCCCTTGTTGCTACTCACAGGGCCTCTCAAACAGGTCTAAAAGCTTTAGCTGCATACCATACAAGCAGTAAGTATTAATTATTGTGTGCATTAAGGTGTAGTTTCATGGAAAATATGGTATGAAGCCGGCATCTGTCAAGGACATTTCCACGTTTTCCATTGAAGTGTCAACTGCCAAGGACATGCTCAGTCGTTTGACAGTTGTATTCAGCATGACAATCATTTGTATGAAAACGGTCAATGAAAGGTGAAGAATAAAATGATATGTAGTTAAATTTGCTGATAGAACATGAACCTTTTTATACCGACAATGCCTCGTTTTGATTTGACCGGTTGGGTTGTGACCTTGGTTTCAACCAAAAATGTTTTGAAGAGTTTTAGAACTTGACAAACTTAACATCGGACGCAAATCAGTGGGAAGGAAATGGCCACAACAAGAATTCTAGTTCAGTGTCAAGTTTTGCTTTTGACGCACATCAGATTACAATAATAACGTGCAAGTTGTGGCCCGAATTGCATTTGTGAACTGTTTTCATTTGCGGTCACCTTACATGACAGGGCATGAAATGGCCGTTCAAAATGGGTCAGTTTTTAAAACATTTACCCACTCAGTAATAAACTTTATTAACAGAATGAAAAACCTAACTTTGCTTCGAATTTGGACAATGTTTAGACCATCAGTTATGCATGTTACTTCGCTACTCAATCGTGCACTTGATAAAGATACAGGAAAACTTAGTTATGGCCACCTGTTTTTTGCCCGTTAAATTTGGCTGTATATTGGGAGTCGCCGTAAAGGAGGACTGCACTTTGCTAGTTTTGAAGAACACATGTCAACATGACCGTAAAGAAGGATAACCGTAATGAGAACTTTTACTGTACAGTAAAACTTGTCTTAAGTTACACCTGCCTTGAACGACATCATATCTTTTTACGACACTTTCCTCTGCATACAATGACCAAAACCAAAGTGACTTTGACATTAAATTGGATTATTTCCTTTGTTAAAACATGTTTAGATGACTCTGTCTTGGGCGACACCTTGACTTTTACGACACTTTTTGGAGGGAGAAGTTCAGTGTCGCTCAAGACAAGTTCTACTGTACTTTATAACCTACGTGTATCATATGAACTAAATTCATTTCTCGTTTGTTTTATCCTTTACAGAGAACACTCCGGCGGCAGCGGCACAAACAGCAGCAGCGGCCGCCACCCGAGCTAAGGGCCGAGTAGTGGCGGTTATTGGTGCCGTTGTGGATGTACAATTCGACGAAGGTCTACCTCCTATCCTCAATGCCCTGGAAGTGGCAAACAGAACCCCAAGGCTCGTGCTGGAAGTCGCACAGCATCTTGGTGAGTGTGCCGTGAACGAACTTATGTTTATTATTGTTAGTGAAGTTACTTCTTGCTTTACAGAAGGTAAACGTTGAGTATTTTACTGATTATGCTGAAAATGATGACATTGTTTGGCACTGGGCGATGAAAATACAATGATTTCAAACGCCAACACTGATCAGCTTTATGCACAACAAACG
The DNA here is from genome assembly GCA_038406195.1 of Haplosyllis anthogorgicola. Lineage (NCBI taxonomy): Eukaryota > Metazoa > Annelida > Polychaeta > Phyllodocida > Syllidae > Haplosyllis > Haplosyllis anthogorgicola. Next base: position 1,862 of record JBCAUI010000274.1, read on the forward strand.
GATTGTGAAATACAGTAGAACCTACTTTGAGGATTTTAAGGATTTTAAGGATTTACCAACAAGGAATAAAAATTACATATTGGCCGTAAATGCAAGTTAACTGCACAACACCGAGGCTTGTTAAAGCAGGTTCTACAGTATGTTTCAAGGGCGTTAGGGTGTGTTGAGGGTGACAATGTGTACAATAATTTACGATATGTATTTGCAGGAGAGAACACGGTGCGCACTATTGCTATGGATGGTACCGAGGGTCTAGTGCGTGGCCAACATTGTGTAGACACAGGCATGCCCATCAGCATCCCTGTGGGACCCGAAACACTAGGACGTATCATCAACGTTATCGGAGAACCTATCGATGAGAGGGGTCCAGTCAACGCCAAAGAGTGAGCACTTTATTCTCATAATACAGATCAAATTGGTTACCTTTTGTGTAAAACTTGTTTAGCACGGACAACCTACTGTGCATGATGAATGGTTCGTGGATGAAAGTGTGTTCGCCCAAAATGGTGATCAGAAAGTAGTTCGTCAATCACCCAAAAGAATGTTCGCCCAAGACTAAGTTTTACTGTATATTTATCGAAAAAATGTAAAGATTAAGGCTTCGGACTTAAAACTTGTCGGACACACATGAATTTGTGGTCAGTTTGATCACTGATGTTGGGAGAAAAAAATCCAGTCCAGTGAAGGGCGTTAGGGGTTATGCATTTAATTTAACGGATAATCCTTGACGATTTTAAAATATGGTGTTTTCTTTAGACATTTTGGCATCCATCAGGAGGCTCCCGAGTTCGTACAGATGAGCGTAGAACAGGAGATTCTGGAAACGGGTATCAAAGTGGTCGACTTGCTCGCCCCATACGCCAAAGGGGGAAAGATTGGTATGCATCCTTTAAAGATATGATTGTAATCCGTTCAAGTATTATAATAACATGCAGCGACATAAAAAATAGATGTACAGTTGTATTATGTAATTTTAACTACATGGCCTGTAATGGTCGTCGAAAACGAAAAAATAAACAGAAAACACGCACAAAAAGCGATGAAGCTGAAAATGATGACATTGTTTGGCACTGGGCGATGAAAAAACACTGATTCCAACGCCAACACTGATCAGCTTTACCTGTTTCTCACAGTCGTGGTAAGGAAGATTTATGTGTATGCTGTGATTCAATGCAATTTTAATGTCATTTTAGGGTTGTTCGGAGGAGCTGGTGTAGGTAAGACTGTGTTGATTATGGAACTGATTAACAACGTTGCCAAGGCTCACGGAGGTTACTCGGTGTTCGCTGGTGTCGGAGAGAGAACTCGTGAAGGAAACGACTTGTACCACGAGATGATTGAGTCTGGTGTAATCGACCTGAAGGGCAAAGGATCAAAGGTATGCGCAGTTCACAAGAAGTGAATTATGTTGTGCTGTTGTTTTCAAACATGAAAGATAAGAATTACGAAGAGGTTATCAAAATTCTAAACAGATGAAAAGCAAGTTCGTAACTATTGTAGCAGACAGAAAGTCACAGAATTATGTAATAAATGGCAATCAATACAACCGGATGGTCCTTGGCACTAATTGATCTTCAGAGATCGAAATCTTCCGATTTTAGCTGGAATTCTGGTTTTTTGTTGCTAAAAAGGCACCTTTCAGGTTTTTCATCTGTTCTTAAATATTTGGTATTCCATCGCATTCTTTTTGTAAAGTGGGTAAAATGTAGTGATTTTCTGGTTTTTTGAGAGAGGACCATTTCCAACTCGGGATCTTCAATTGATATAAGAAATAGTACAGATAAACACACAACAAGAGAGAAAATTATTTGAATTTTCACTTCCAATGATCATGTGGTCTAAAAGGCAAAAATGTGGTTCAGAAGTCGACATTTAAAGCAAGCAAACGGGAATGGGACTCTAAACTCTACCGATTAGGTCGACATCCATTTGTTCGTTACAGGTATCTCTGGTGTACGGACAGATGAACGAACCACCAGGAGCTCGTGCTCGTGTCGCCCTCTCTGGACTGACCGTGGCCGAATACTTCCGTGATGTGGAGGGACAAGACGTGCTACTCTTTATTGATAACATCTTCAGATTCACACAGGCCGGTTCAGAGGTAAATACACTCCTCCCCGCTTATATCGATGCTATTTTCCCGCACGAAAAATATCGATATATCCGGGGACAACTGTAATTGCGGTTGTTGTTTTGTCCGTTTAGTTTCGCAATAGAGGAGTGGGTTTTACTTAAGTGGTTAATTGTGTAAATTAAATATCAATTAAGCGTATCTGACATTGGATGTAAATTTTCTATCAAAGAATGAAATTAAGTGGCTAATAGTTGGGCAATGAATTTATATGGTTGGTTAGGCTTTTCTTTTTTAAACATTTGGATTACATTACACTGGCAGGATTTTCAAAGTGCGGCAATCAGGAAAAAAATAAAAATTGAACTTTGCCCCTAAAAAGCCAAACTATTTGTAAATGTAAATAAAATTTTGATTTTGCTCGATTGACTTTTGATGGTTTGTGTCCAAGACAACCATATTTTGCCATGCGTAACATATTTCAGCTGCTAAATGATTTTTTTTTTTGAAATCCCAATTGTTTGTTTGTAATCCAAACAGTCAAATAAAAAAAGCCTAACGAGTTTGCGACTCATCAATTGTCAGTCTAGATAACACCGTTTCCAATGTCTTTGCGTCATTACGCCATAACGTCATAACTTAAATAAACCTTTTCGTTTTGTCTCTTCTGTATTCTATTTTGATTTTTATCGTAAGTCTTCATATTGTCTCGGTTTCTATTTTGATGATTACCGTCAGATTTTTTCGGACTGAAGACCACAAAGTCTCAGCGAATTCCGTTTTATTCGATAGACAAATCACATTTCTTCAATAAAGGTAGTGCGTTCCTTTCTAAGTCTGATCATTTACAAATATCTCACCTAAGCACGATATGTTCCAAAAAGATACATTCTGCGCACACTGAGGATATCTGTCTGGAGACAGACAGGTTAAATAGGATCATCTACAGTCATAACACTTCCAGTTCATTTCCCTTTGCAAATCACGTAACAATCTTGATGTGTCACTAAACTGGATTTATCACACAATAGATGTTATTACTGTGACACAATGGCCACCATGCTTTCGAATACAAAAGAAACCTATGCCTGTCGTCCTGTGGCTAAAAGCTTTCATCCAATACACTATCTTCTTTAAATCTTCATATTTTGTGTTCATATGTGAAATGTATATTGCATTTTGACAAGGAAATGATGGATGACCAAGCGGTGTTTGAACCTATAATGGGCAAGATGCGTTTCAATGGAACTCAAACTTGCACCAGCAAAATGGAATAGATGGAAGATTGTAGCCATTTTAAGGCGAAAAGTTTTGTATCGTAACACTAACCGTGTTTTTTTAAACAATTAACGTACTTATAATTTCTGTTGTATTTACACTTTTTTGTCTCTGTCTGCCAAAAAAAAAATCTATATGTAAATCTGTATTTTATGCGTCAGTTCCTTGGTCGTCACTTCCTAGAGGCTGAGATTGAATCAATTTAAATTTTAAGTTAATTTGGAGTTGGAATTCTTTAATTTCGTAACATTCATCTCGTACAGAATAATGCATCAGATCAAGTTGATAATACCGGGCTTTTTAATGTAGTAGTATTGGATGTGTAGCATTGGTTGGTGTCACATGCGTGCTTCGATAGGCTTTGATACGCTCAGCGAAATGTCGGATCTGAGTGGATAACCATTCGAGTACTGTAACATTCATACTGATATATTGTGCTATCTGCACACTCTATCTTAAAAGGTACATTGACATACAATTTTCGACTTACAATTTTTAACAAACCCTAAACAATCAGTTTACTATGGTCCAAATTCTCACGGCTATTTTATTAGCTTCTGATCTACTTGTCAACAATGTGAAGAACTAAAGAACACTCGGCTCGACTTTTTTAGAAAATGCTCGCACCCGCTTAAGCTGATGGCTTTCGTTCAAGCAATTCTCAATATTCATAAAACCATGAGACCCTTTGCCCTTTGAGTCAAAGACTACTCAGAACCTTTACTTATTTGCTCAAAGGTCTGCCGGATGGACGAAAAAGCTAAATGATAACTTTGATGATTAGGGCGAACAAAGCCGAACCCAAAAGCCTATTAGGTACGCTATGCTGATGTCAGCTAAGTGATAATAAACGACTTAATTAATTTGGTGGCAGTAAGTTCAACCTGTAAGTGACTGATAACCGCCACCTGTATTCAATCGTGTATTTGCGTGAACCAAACGGAGCAACTTACGTTACTTATCGTGATATACATAAGTTATTTGTAGTGATGATATCTAAACAAATTGTGATTTTGCATGGTGGTGTAATGCCAGTGTAATGCCAACCGTGTTGTTTGGCGGTTTATGTTTGCCTACACATGAATAAAAGTACGTTTAAACTTGACACAAAATGCCTTTAACGTCAATTGCCGGGGCAATTTATATCTAAAAGTTACGTAATCGTCAACATTAATCGGTTTAAATCGCCTTATGTAACATTTGCCTAAACTCCATCCTTATAAAGGGAAATATAGCTTACTTGCTCCTTGAATCACTCGTGAGAAAGGAAATCTACTGGTCTTAAACTGCCAATATCCTAAACATATGTAGAAAAAGCATTTCTATGAAAAGATTGAAATACAGACGGTGTTAGAACCAGTAATGAGTTACAGTTCTTCCATTTCAAATGAAAGGTCTGGCTTCTTCCTGCTTTATCATAATACGGTGTCAAATAAATGTTATGTCCATTCATGGAAAAAACAGGTTAAAAGACAAAATGACTCGTCAGCGTTGCTGGTACATTTTACGTCGCAGCTTTATCAGAATATTTGACACCAGATTATAAATACTAGGTTAGACAAAGACTTCCTTTGTGTTTTAATGTAACCCAAGAAGTGATTATGAGATACAATTTGCATACATAAAATCTAGGACTCTTGTCATACTCTGCGATTTTACGCCGATCTTCAGAAAAAAATGAAAAATACAAGCTGTACAATCACTGACCATAAGTGGCATGACACTTACTGATGTAACACAGAGCTTGGGGTAATGTTACACTGAGCAATTATCCTCCGATTATCACTGACATCTAAATCACTCTGGTAATCAGCATAAAAATCAACTGCAGTCTATTAAAAATCTACTTCAGTCTCTTATTTGAGGGATTTATGTGTAAAAGCTATGCAATCGCAAACAATAATTGCCGAAAAATTTCCTGGTGTAGCATCACCCTAAAAACTCTTAAATCGAAAACGATAATTGGTGAAGGTGATTTTTTGTTTTTCGTAAAAGACCATGCGCAGGTTTTCTGAGGTACAAAAACGTGACAAAACAAATTTTTTGGAATTTTTTCCTTTGTTATTGCTTTCAATGGATAAGGATAAATAATGTTCTTCTTTATAATTTTAGTTAGAATTCAAGTTGAAAAAGTTTTGGATTTGTGTTTAGGTTCTAGTTTTTGGACAGAAAAGGTTAATTATCAGTTTCAATCAGTTACATAATGTTTGTATTATGCAACTGGGATGTAATAAATATGTTACATAACATTACATAATACTAGCTAACAGTGAATAAGATTAAAGTAATTGTAATGCATGTACAATTTTAGTGAAAGGTATTAGCCCCAGAACATCCTTCATACCTGATGTTCTTGAACAATGATTATTTTGGCACAAAACAGCTCCCTCTGGTGATTATGTTTCAGTTACACAATGCACCCTACAAGTGCATCAGTTTTGTAACTGATACTGCGATTTTTGCCAATTTATGCCAATTTGAATGCCATGGAACAAAGAATAGCACCACTATGTTACAGTTTTTGTATGTTTTGCAAGTAGTACTTGCAACAGGCTTCTACGAAAAATGGAATTTATATGGAAAATGTTAAATGTTAAGTTTGCAGAACTATTAATATTTTTTATTTTAATTGATTTTAGGGTAGATAGACATTTTGGAAAAAAATGAGCTACTTATGGGTATTTTTTTTGACAATAAATTTTCACAAAATATATTTGATATTTTTTCCTAATGTTTTCAATGTAGATCTGTTGTAAAATAAATTTATTTCATGTGTATAAATTTCTTTTTGTCCCACTGGAATACCTGGAAAACTTAAGTGAAAAAGTGTCACATTTTTTATTTAAAAAACTGCAAATTTTGGCTAAATTTCAAGCTTTTAATTTGGCATAATAAAATAATAAGTTCAATTTCATCTTAGTTTTAATTTTTTATTTTTATCCAGGGATATCATCTTAAAATAAAATATATAAACAGCATACTAAATAATTGATATTTTAATTTTACACACCATTGAATGAATAATGCACTTTTTGTTAGGGTATAAACCTGCGCTTGGTCAAACTGGAGTCGCAACTCTGCGTCATAAAGGTTTGTCTTTTATCCACATAAAATTATTCGGCATCATATTATACTATTTAGTGCCATGTGTATTCTGTACAGGCCAACTTCTTTGGGTGGACGATGAAACCTTTGGTACTATGGACTACTTTCATGGCATATTATGCCTCCGAAATGACACTCATGTGAAATGATACCTCAGCTTCCAATGAGCGTCTAGATAGACATTTCAAATCAAAACAAACGAACCATTTCTTGTCTCGCATCTTTGCCAGAGTAGGCATTATGGAACGGGTGGATTTGTCCTCAAGAGAAAACAGAACTCATGCCTTTTTGATAGTTGATGGGCCTACTCACGAGTTTTGCTACTCCTAATTACATTTGTAAGTCAACCGCATTCAATTTCTATTGTAGACGAAAACCTTTTAAACTGCCATAAAATCACAATGCATTCTGCAGTAAACATACCAAAGATGTGTTCCTGTTGGTACTTCAAATTGCTACTATGAACTGATATCTTAATAACTTGAACGAAGCAGACGATCTTCCACAAAAATAGTTCGTGCCCTGCTGGAGCTCACATATGCTCAAAATGTGAAAGGCGCCATCAAAATTTAAAGAAAACAATAGAAGAAAACAAAAAAAAAAATTATCTCAGTGATGGATAACGTTTCTTTTGGGATTTTTTTGATTTTATTGTTTGGATTCACACTTTGAAATCTAGATTTCAAAATAAAGAAGAAGACAAAAAAAGATGAAATATGTTGCATATTGCAAAATTAGGTTAAACGTGATCCGTCAGATCTCAATTTGATTCATATTTATGAACAGCTTGACTTTCAAGAGAACCAATTGAATTTTACCCTTTTAAGTCCTGCCTTTTTAAATCCTGTGGAGATGCAATGTAATTTAAATGATTAAGTAAAGCCTTGAGGGCAAAACAAAAGAAGAAGTTAACCGGATGATTCATCTGCTTCCCCGCGGCGCCAAGACCGTTTCTTCAAAACATTTAAGCAGGATGAGCTATGCCTAGAAGGCAGCATGTGTTTTTGAATGAAATTCGTTTTTCACTTAAGTTTTCAACAGGGAAATAACACTGCGACATGCAAGGTTCTGTAATTACTACTTAAATTTTAACTGTCAACAGCACATCCCACACACCTCAGACATGAAACGACGGAAGATTTCGTGGTACAATTGTGTCTTTCATTTTAATTCCAAGTTGTAAACAATATCTGATGTGTTTAAGAACATATATTTCTGTTTATGAACAGACAGCGACTGCATATAGTTGGTTTAAATTGTTCCGTAGATGAAATGAAATTCATTAAATTTCGCAATTTCAAAGGCAAAATGGAGTTGCTTGTACTTGTACAAAAACGTAAAATGACTAGTCGTCTAATATGCTGATTGCCACAGGACTTGAGGACCTACTTGATGAAATCAGTGCAGGCACTACCGGAGATTCTCGTTTTATAGATCCATCGAAATGAAAGACCATGGTCTAAATAATGAGCCATTGATTAAATTCCAAGGAAAAAGAGGAGTAAAATCTTTTTCTTCTGTTCTGAAGAATATAATCAGGCATTTCTTGTAAACTATTGTCAGAAGTAAAATGCAAAACCTAAGGTACTCTCTATTAATATATGAATTTTAATACAATATGGTATTTGTACACTTTCCGCAAAAAAATAACAGGCTCTGCAGTTTCAGAAAAACTATGCAGATTTAAAACGGCAAAATCTAAGAATATGTACCGTAAATGTCGTTTCAGTGGCGCACTGCGCTAAGAGTTAATGTTAGGGGTGCACCTTATTTAAAAAAAAACCCTTTTGAGTAAAACACGTAAAAATCTTACATACTCTCGTAATATTGATTGGTTTACGTGTGCATTTTAGAAGTAAAATGTTAGTGATTTAATATATTTTGCACCTCAACTCCATTTGTTTAAAGTACAAAAATTACTCCTTTTGGTAAAGAATACACTTTCTCAACCTGTCACTTTCAAAAACCAAATTATGACCGGTTAAGGTCGAAGATAATGTTTGCAAAATTTTATGTAAATCAGCTTTAAAACAAGAAAGCCTTGGGGCTTATGGTGTAAAAAGACTAGTTCAAGATTTGCTAGACTTCGAATATACTTTATTAACTCTGGTACAAAACACATGCAGTCTCG
>JBCAUI010000285.1:0-10446 GCA_038406195.1 Haplosyllis anthogorgicola
TAATTATGCTTACACATATCATACCTGTACGATCTACTATTTGGATGATTCCAACAGCATAAGGATATGCCGATAGAAACTATTCATAACATGTACAATAGGAAAGTATATTGTACATACTGTATTATTTATGTCCCTACACTGTTTTTACATATGACCCAAGAACCTTAGAGGACTTAATCCGGTTCTCGGGCGGGGGCATATGTGACACCGAGATTTACCACTTAGGACATCTCAATATATTACGTAACATTACATAATAGTTATGAATATGAATCTTAAATATTAATACGTATTTAATAATAAAACAAACCTTTCAATATGTAATACACCATCTAGAGGTCTAGAGCCCCAATAGAGCACGACCGTCACGTCTAGACAAGCGGTCCTAGACGCGCCGACCATAGCAAGATAATCCCTTGTAATACTAGACATACCAATCAATAACTAATTGATCCTTTGTACTATTTAGATTAACCCCGACATCAATGAATGTACCCGCATGACGCCCAGCGACATGCACATTGTTTACCATGTTATACATCAAAGACATCCGGCCACCTGGACGCTGACACATACTAAATCCGTTGCCCTAAGCAAACATCATTGTTTATCATTGTATATCTATTGTTTATCTATTAATCCTTCTGTCTGGTGCAGGTCGGCGCGGGTGATATATAAGTCGCTCACACCGACCTCTCAGGCAGAACAGAAGAGAATTAGAGATTAGAGAACCAGAACCTGCCTCAACGATACAAGTACTATACCTCGAAGATATCAGCAATAAACCAGAAGCTCTACACTCTACCCCGTACGCTTGTTCCGATCATTCAATATATATAAGTGGTAGTTTAACCTATCACATATTGGTGTGAGAACCCTACTCGGTACTTCTACAGCAGTACGAGATGCTACATGAGTACTAGGAACAGCAAACCTGAACTACTAGAGCCTACAAGTCTAACGAAGAGGAGGCAGAGGACCACTACAGTACACAGTAACGAACAAAATCAAACTACAGCTAACCAACACGCAGCAACAGGAGGCGCGCAACCACCGACACGCCCTCCACCACCCATACTCGCCATGACGAACGAACAAGATGAAGCCAGGTTAGCAGAAGAAGAAAAAGCGAGACGTCGAGCACAAGAAGAAACAAGAGAAAGCGCGGAAGTCCTAGCAGATGCAGTAGCAAAGGGTAATGCAAGATCTAATACCCTACAAATAGCAACGCCACCACCATTCGAGAAACCAACGCGGGAATACACCCTCGCAAAATTTCTAGAAAACCTTGAGAGATTCGTAGCTGATGCACATCCGGGACAACAACATGTTATCACGAAGTGCATGAGCAAGTACCTCAGGGGCGTTGCACTAGCTCTACACAGCGGTATTTTGGAAACAGAAAGGGACGACTACCAAAAGGTAAAGCAGATCTTTATCGACCACTTCTCCCAGCCTGAATACATCCTATACGACGAACAGGAGCCGCCCCTCAAACCATCGGACGACGTAGTAAAATTTCTGACCGAGTTTAGAACAAGACACCTACCAAAAAGGACACCGGACAAAGAAATGGTCGCCAGGGCAATAAGACTGATGGGTTTTGACTCACCAATTTGCAAACTCATAAGCCTGAGAAGGGACAAAACCTTCAGCGACCTAGTGATAACAGCGGGTCTGTACAAGGTAGAAACGGACAGAACAAATTCCATTATGGAAGAACTACTCAAGAAAATGGACACCAAGAACGCTGACCTCATAGCTGCCATAAGGAAAGCTGAAACAGACAAAATATCGGCTGATGCAGAAGTAAACGCATTTAGCAGAAGAGACAACAACCCACGTAGCCCGAACCACTCACGAAGATCCAGCTACGGGGGCAACAACTCCTCAAATGATGCTACACACCAACAACATCAACAGCCGTACCAACAAAGCTACAGCCATCAACCACAACAACAATATCAACAACAACTACCATACCAACAAAACTACAACCAGCAACTACAACAACAATTTCAACAACAACAACCATACCAACAAAACTATAGTCAGTCAAACCAACAACAATATCATCAACAACAACAACAACAAGATAGTCACAACAGATACCTAGAGAAGAAAGAAAGCGACCTTAATGAGAAAATATACAAGATGGCCATGACCAAGGAACAACAACAGCCTCAGCATCAACAGCAAATGGTGCCATACTTGCCACAACAGCACCATAGCTACCAACAACAACAGGACTATCAACAGCCTAGATACCAGATCAATCAAAGCCAACCAGGCTACACCAATAGAAACAACACACAACATCCAACACCAGACGGCCTACACCCAAGATGGAACTCCATCGCACAACTTCCAAAAGACCACGCGGTCAACATGAACTATAAAGGAAGAAACTACAACCCAAACTATAGAAGAAATGGCCAACAGCCACAACAACAACAACAACAATACTACCAACATCAACCCCAACAGCAGAGACAACAACAACCATACAACAGAAGGGTTTTTAACGTAGACGGATTCCCTTCAGAAAACATGATCAACACCAACTCCCTGCCGTTGGAAAACTAGAACGTCGTCCCCAAACTAGGCCCTTGGAAGACGACCACAACGTAGATAAGACGACACATTTCAGACTGGACTACGCCAACACGACCGACCCTCCACCAAAACAGACGATAAAGAAGATTAGACATCCAACAGCAGATCTTCGTCTTAAATCAACAGAAACAGGTGAGCTCAAAGTTACTACTGTTTCTATAGTTGACGGTCGTATAAACATCTCAATATTCCCAGATACAATCCCCGCATTAGTGGATACGGGGGCAAACATTTCATGTATCAGAGAGTCTTTACTCCAAAGAATAAAACGTAATCTGAAAAGGGAACCAAAAATGGTAACTGTGAACATGAGAGTCTCTCTAGCAGACGGGACATCTAGGTACGTAAGGAAAGCAGCGATCCTGTCATTCAAAATCAATGACGTTCAATTCACACAGCAATTTGCTGTTTTTAACGCTTTAGACTTCCCAGTAATACTAGGTACCAACTTCCTATACAAAACCCGTTCCCTCATAGATTTTGACGTAGACCCCACTCCTGAAAACCAACCATTCAGGGCAGTGAAATCGTTCACAATACCACCGTATTCTGAGTTAGCAGTGACGGCAAGAGTAACCTGTTTCCATTCAGTGTATAATACCCAAGGAGTTACAGATAATCTACAGAGGGTCATGCCATCAAACTATCTGGTGAAACACGCACTAGTCACACCAGACAAAAATGACAGACACCCAGTAGTTTTGATGAACGTGACACCTCACCCCACTAGGGTCAGAAAGGGAGACATTATAGGCCTGTACTGCAGACCAAATATCCTCCCCACAACTATCACCGACCCCATACTACAAGACACCATAGATGATACAGATGAAGTAGGTAGCACCTACTCAGACGCAGGCACCCATTATGAATCTGACGAGGAATCCATTATGGATGACCCCTGTGAGTTACCAGACTTACAGTTCAACATTCATGCAATGGCCTGCGACCAAAAAGAAGACAAATCTAACAAATCGAACCTGCTAGACAACAAACAACAAGACCAACTAGCAGATCTTTTACAAGAGTACGACGACGTATTTGTAGGTAAGGACGGAAAAATCGGACAGACCCACCTCTACACCCACAAAATAGATCTTAAACCAGATGCACGGCCATGCCATACATATCCATTCAGAATGTCACCACAAAAGGCAAAACTATTCGAAAATGAATGCCAAAAGCTGGTAAACCAAGACATCCTGGAGGAGACAAATACAGGACCATGGGCATCAAGATCTTTTCTAGTAGAGAAAAAGGACGGTTCACATAGACTAGTGACTGATTTTCGATATCTAAACTCCCAAATTATAAACCAGGCCCTAGTTTCACCAAGAGCCGACGACAGCATAGAAATGATAGGAGAAATGAAACCAAAAGTGTTCTCAAAAATGGACGCACAACAGGGCTTCTTCCAAATTCCACTTGCAGAAGAAGACAAAGATAAAACTGCATTCCTCTCGAGAACCAAAAAGTATAGATACAAATCTATGCCAATGGGCTTGAGCAGTTCAGCTCAAGCTTTTCAGGCACTTATAAATGTCATACTGCAGAATTTGCAGTATAAGTGCGCCATACCTTATTTGGATGACATACTTTGCCTGTCCCCTACAGTGGACTCTCACTTCGATGACCTGAGAAACATTTTCTCAGCTCTCAGAAGGGGCAATCTAAAACTCAAAAAGTCTAAGTGTGAATTCTTCCTGGAGGAACTCGATTTCCTCGGAATGAAAATCACACCAGACGGGATAAAGCCATCTCCAGATAAAATAGAGGCGATATCCACCTTTCCGACACCAAACTCAGTGACCAAACTCAGAAGTTTTCTAGGTTTAGCCCAATTTTATAGACGTTTTATAAAAGGGTTTAGCAGTACAGCTAGACCTCTATTCAATCTCCTCAAAAACGACACAAAGTTTGACTGGACAACAGAACACAACAGTGCATTCCTAAAGTTGCGAAAAGCGCTCTGTGAGGATACGATTCTATTATATCCACAATACAAGGAAAACTACTACTTGTACACAGACGCCTCTGGAACAGCTGTAGGGGCGGTGCTCAAACAATACGACAAGGAAAAGATCCTACGACCAGTAGCCTTTGCAGGTAGATCACTCACAGATACAGAGAAGAATTACAACACCACTCAGCGTGAACTTCTAGCAGTGATCTATGCCGTCAAATATTTCAGGCACTACTTGGACGGGGTCCACTTCCATTTGTTTACAGACCATAGCAGCCTCAAACAAATTATTGAAAAAGCAGACAATAAGTCTCTATGGTCTAGATGGGCACTGGAACTACAAACATACGATTTTACCATCAATCACCTCAGAGGTAAACTAAACGTAACAGCGGATGTACTGTCAAGAAGAGACTATCCACAAAACAATAATCCAATAGTAGACGTACCAGACAGAAAATCCTACAAATACAAAGTCGGTAATAGAGTCAAGTTTTCACTGCACAACCCAACTACAGAATTCGACATCAGAGATCCACCAACAAATATACAGAGACCACCTGGACACCCAATATTAAAACTAGAGTCGACCCATAAATTCTACTGTGCATGTGAAGACAACTTACCCACCCACGACGAAACCAAAGCTAGAGTATCCATGATCACCAGATCCATGAAAAGGACAACAACAATCCCAACAATGGATCCAAAAACATCAGATACTCATAGAGGCAAAACATCCAAGGACTATCCAAAAGAAGGCTATCCAAAAGCTAAAGAAATCGTGATTAAACAAATAACAACACCAAGAAGACTGAAAGATGCAGCTATTATGAAGGATACTCTAATAGAACAGACAAAAGCAATTATAGATACCTTCAGTAATAATGGAAACGTCCTACTTAATCTACAAAACCTTATAAGAGAACAACGAAAAGACGAGGACCTGAAACCACTCATCAACTACTTGATTAAAAACGAGCTGCCGAACAACAGAAAGGAATCGAGAGCTATACTACTACAGGCAGAGGACCATATATTCCTCGACGACGTCCTAGTACACGTCAGTACCCTAATGTGGAAACAACTCAAGGATATTTCGTTTCAACCAGTTATACCATCATCACTCAAGTTGCCAGTAATGAAATTGTTTCACGACATACCACTAGCAGGCCATGTCGGGACTCAAAAGATGCTGTCAGCTATGATTCCAAAAGTATACTGGCGAAACATGCCCACAGAGGCCCAGAAATATATTTCCACATGCGATACTTGTCTGAAATCGAAAAAAGCCCCAGATCCGGCAACGTTGCCTATGACTAAACACGTACAACAGTCCTACCCATTTGAGTTTGTACACATCGACGCCCTAGGCCCATTGCCAGAAACAAAGCGCGGTATGAAACATATTCAAATAGTAGTTGACCGGTTTACAAAGTATATCATAGCATATCCAACAGCAACGTTAGACGCTCAAACTACAGCAAATGACTTTGTGCGCAATGTAGTGCTAACACAAGGTGTGCCCAATATGTTACAAAGCGATAACGGCACATCTTATACAGGTAGTAATTTCAAGCACATGTGTCAGACCTATGGAATCACACACGTCAACAGTACAGCCTACCGACCAAAGTCAAATGGTCAGGTTGAACGTTACGTCAAAGTGATTTCCACAGGGCTGCGCGCATTTTGCCATGACCACCAAGATACATGGGATGAACTACTACCATACATTGTATTTTCAATCAACAGCACAATTTCACAATCAACAGGGTTCAGCCCATTCTTTCTACTTCATGGACGCCAACCAAACACCATAGTTGACAATGCTCTAAAATTACCACAAAAAGCACATACAGTTACGGAGCATGTGATTAAGATAATGGCAAAATTAGACGAAGCACACGAAAGAACGTTCTTAAACATAGCTGGAGCCATAGATAAGATGAAATCCTATCACGATAAAAAGGCAAAACCAACCAAAATCAAAAAGGAATCCATCGTCTACGTGAAAATCCCAAGACTCCTAAATAGAACCCAATGTTTCAAGCTTCAAGATATTTACCAAGGCCCCTACATAGTCTGCGATTTCATGTCACCAGTAACAGTGATATTGAAATCACTAGAAACACTAAAGATAGCAGCAAAACTCATACATGTCGACAGATTAAGACTGGTAACCGAAGCTAGAAACAACCACTACCTCACCAGACTAATCAAACATGACGATATGGCGTTTAACAGACTATGGAAGACAGATAGAGGCACACTAAGACCAACAAAAGCTTTGCTATCTACAAGCCGAAGCATACAGCCAAAGCCTTGCCACTCCAAAATTTCCAAACGAACCTTTGCAACTAAAAGCTAGCTAAAAACATCGAAAGCATCTTCAACAGATTTCTAGCCCACGGACAACGAATAATGAAAACACTTACAACAATACGAATGGACAAAACAAGGACAACAAAGAGACCCAACCGACCATTCACCAATTTCATTCCTAAATCGGACATAGCACGAAACTATCATCGGTTAGCAAAACCAAAACGTCTGACATCTATACAATTCAAGTAGTAACAACAATTTCTGTAGATTAATTATAGTTAATCCTGCCCAAATCCCCAGACACGACACCTGATGGCGGCGTCACGGCCAATGACGCCGACATTTAAGATGAAGCCTTATAAACTTCAAAAGGCGTCAAGTCTCAATAACACCTGATAATCAAACATACACAACGGTAGTGGGTATACAAAGGCGATAGCCGCGAATGCCTAGCCAACATGTCGCTCCCGCATAGAGGGATTAATATACGCTACCCGACACCCCAAACAAACAATATATATCACTACCATCACTTCAAAGACAGACAATGCTAACTGACCCTAACTAGTATAGCCTAGTGCCATATATAAGTGCCCGATTTCCATCATTCATCACTTCGACTACACATAGCGACAGAGCAACACCAAAATGTACATCATATTATTCCTCATCACTGCACTATGTGCAGCCATATCAGCCGAGCGCGTGGTACGCCAAAATGCCGGCATTATCTACGAAGGTCTACCAGGACAGCTGATATCAGGACACGACAAGATGGATATAGTAATAGCCATCCCATACACCATACCTGACATCCCACTGTCCAGACTTCCCCTGGAACCACAAATTAGAAAACTACAGGGCAGATACCTTCACATCAAGACAATAATACACCAGAGACTCATCCAACAAGCAAAAGAGTTAGACGTCCTACTGCAAGCAACCCTGTTGAACATTCACCAGACACTACAAAACATAAGACACTTCCTATCCGACCCCATCACCGAACGAGACACCCGAGCAGTACTCGGATGGCTCGGCAATTTATTTGCAAAAATATTCGGTATAGCCACGAAGGAAGACGTCGAGAAACTGGTCAACACCGTCCATAACTACGACAAGATAATGTCGAATATGGCGGCGACAGACGAAGAAACATCAAAACTCTTGAAAAACCTTGCAGAAAAACAAGAGGACCTAATCACTACCTACATCAAGGATTTCTCGGGATTGCAATTTACAATCAACAACATTACGGATACCTTTAACAACTATTCACTAAAATTGGAAGATACCCTATACACACTGGAAACACAGGCGGACTCTATACAACAACAGCTCACCTTGCTAACAACAGAAATGGTTGTATCTCAAGCCCGCCTAACCCTCCTTAATGCCCTCCAATCCATAGAGAATTCCCTAAGATTATTATCCACTGGCACACTGGCACCAGACCTCATACGTCCAGTTGAATTAACTGAACAGCTAACTAAATTAGATACTAGAATCAGGAAAGATTATCCTGGTTCCCAAGTGGCAGTTATGGAATCAGCATACTACTATTCACAACCAGTAACAGTATACACCTACACTAGAAATCACTTATACATACACCTTTCTATCGTCGTAGCTGCCACCGACTCAAAATTCCAACTATTTCAAATACTTCTCTTAAATATACCAATAGACACAGCCAACATGACAAACCATGGCTCTACAAAATTACACACAGATTCAAAGTTTCTAGCAGTCAGTGACTCAAATACAGTGTTTATGGAACTAACTGCTGCAGATATACACACATGCCATGGTTTCCCAACGAGAATTTGCTCCAGAACATTCCCTAGGAGACGACCAAATCCACCAACATGCATAATAGCTATATTCCAAAACTCAGCTGACAACATTAATTCCATATGTAACTACATAGTTAAGCCAAAAGACATAATAAAAACCAATGCCATAAGCATATCATCCTCGTCCTGGCTCATAGCAACTAATGAACAAAACTATCACATAATATGTCAAACTGAGACTCCAAGCAAACACAAATCTACACCATATATGCAGATAACAGTGCCTTGCAACTGTGCTCTACAGTTCTCTGCACTATACCTGCCAAATACCAAAGTAGACTGCAACAAAACAATAGTATTCCACACTACAACACACCCAGCCAACCTACCCATCGTTGCGCTTCTATCACACTCGAATTTTGAAATTACACCTTCCTCACTACATATGAAACCAATAACGATCCCTTCTTTACATCTAACAAACTTAGTAACTACTAGTTCAATGACAAATTTAACGAAAATTCCTCTATCTATGTTCGCAAACGAAATCTTACTCAAAACCAGACACACAGTAGAAATGGTGCACAATTTAAAACCAAGCACCACAATGCCGATTTCTTACTGGTATACAAACATTTGGACATATTTGGACCCAATTCTAACAATAAGTAACGCAATACTGCTTACTATACTAATCACTAGAATCAAAAACCCTATTCCAATTTTCGCAGCGGTTCCTCAGGCACAGGCCCGTTCCTTAAATATAACCTGGAAAATGCCCATCACCACGAAAGTAAACAAAGAACATATAAAAGACCTACTAGACACGGAAAATATAGTGTCTATAATGCTACTTGCACTCACAATCTACATTATATACAAATTAGCAGTAAAATTAAAGCAAATATGTAAACGACAAATAGGAAACACAACAAACATTAACAAATCCAACCCCACAGTACACTTCAAGACGTACGGAGGCAAAACGAATTACTCCATTCCATTAATAAGCATACCTATGGAAATGGATGCAATCTAAGACATTACCTCACCAAAACTATTACACACAAATACAACCACCTTTCCAATGGCCACCATAACATTCACATGGGACGGCCCAATACATATAACTAGCTTACCAAATAGCCATTGTTAAAATGTTTATTTATTTGTGTATTTCAACTAGACCTATGTATAATGTTCTAAGGTACACATAACTGTTAAAATGTGTCTTTGTCATAGCTACAGCAAGAGCTGCTGAGCTTAAAGCATCGCAGAATTTCGCATATTAGGCAATCTGAAGGCAATGTATGTTTAGTATACAGGTGGATCCCCAGCCTACTCCCCGTGAAGAGTACGATATTCTCCCCTAGCACTGTTGACCGCTATCCACCACACACAGCCCCGCTAAAGGTGCAGACCTGAGGTGTTCTACTCACCTTCACTACGATATTAAGTTAGGTTTTATTAGGAAACAAATTGTTGAATGGTCAATATAAGCCCATCAGAATTTAAAGAAAAGGAACAGAAATGATGATAATGTCTCATGCTGTAATCAGGCTTCAGAAAGGTCTCTCAAGTATCGCAAGACTTGCGGGAATAAATAATTGAATTTCAATCAAGTTTAGAGCATTGAAACACATAATAATTTTAATTTAATTTTAATAAAAATACCCTACAACTTGCGGATATATGAATACTACCATATCTAGTAAAAGCAATAGAGAAAATATATATATA
>JBCAUI010000296.1:0-10445 GCA_038406195.1 Haplosyllis anthogorgicola
CCTGAAAAATAGGTCACGGGTAACGGGTAGAAATTCAATGTATCGGGTACCCGCTAGATTTTACTATCCGCGAATGCACCGGTACCCGCTGAGACCCCTACACCAAACTAACATCAAAGTGATCTGATGGAAGTTGACGTAATTTCAGAAACTGTTTCACCCAATAATAAGATATGTAACTCTTTGATATTTACCTTGTAGCAGGGAGTTCGCTTCGACCCCGATTTACCGCAGACGTTGCGATTGGAATTCGCTAAGAGTAACACAAAAGTGACCAAACCTAAACAGCAGTCGCCTCAGCCCCCGGCGGCCCACCCTCAACTCATTCATCACCTCGCGGGACGTAAGTACCCTCATCATGTGATTACAATTCTTCGCAAATCCAACAAAAAGTTCACTTCCTTGCATTACGGTTTTACCGGTGGTATCGGGTTTAAAACGATATCAGTGGTAAAATTTGATAGGCAAATCACATGATACCCTGTTTTTGTGGATTTCAATATAAAATGTTGTATGAATTATATTTAGAAGTCAAAACTGTTGTTTTATCATAGTGTGAAATTAATTGTAAGGCTAGTTTAAAATGTTGAGTAATCAAGACGTGGCTAATTTGTTAATGCCTAGAATAATATAGAGTTAACTGTAAAATGGCAATGTTGTGAAAAATCTAGTTAAGTTGATGTTACAACAGTAACATTTAGGTATTACATGTGTAACATTTTTTCTAAATGTACTTACCTTAAATGTAATATCCTGTGAAACCCAGTAATATGACTAAATCGAAAGAAATCCCAATTAAAACATAACTTTCCAAGAACCTTGTAATGAGATTTGATAAATTAAAATGTCAAAAATTCTAACATCTTCATTTTATCGTAATTTGACATAATTAATGTAACGAAAAGATGATTGAGTGCATGAGGTGTTTAATATGGAGTAACCCGATATTGTGCAGCACCAAGTACAGACCGTAATATAAAATTAACTGTTGTTTATTGCTTATAGAACATAATTGCTACTGTTTATATTGCTGAACATTTATTACTACTGTTTCACTCACTTACGAAGTTCTTTGGTTTGCAATAGTTTAAGGGTGCAGTAGTTTCCATTCATTAATTAAATGTATGGTCGAATTGGAGAGAGTGGGAAGTTAAGATTTAACCAAAGAACTTGGCAAGGGTGTTTTATGATATTCTTACACTACTAGTGAATTGGTGTTGATTGGTGTGTGTTTTTTGTGTCTTTTGTCCCTGTAGAGGAACTAGCAAGTGGTGCCTTTTTCCCAGGTATGCCTGCAGAGACATGGGCGGCGCACCCAGCATTGGCACAGGCCTACACTGAGCTGAGTCCGGCAGCCATCCACCATCCAGCACTCATACAACACCCTGCTCTAGCTCAGGTACCGGTACGGGTTAGTTGAAACTTTACTCATATTATTGCACGTTGTGTTGCGCACTCACGGACAACAGACAGACAAACAAAGATGATCACTGTGACTATATTCACTATAAACACAAAGAGTATAAATTTGTCAAGTTCAAATATTCACTTCAGGCTGTAAGATTTATAATTGTAAGGTCAACAAAATTTGGTTAAATGTATATACTCACTTTGACACTTCACTTCAGGCACATTTTAAATTACAATAACCACATTGTATCGAAAGGATGCAAATCTGGCATTTTTACTCTTAATTTATTGGTGAAAGTGTATAGTCATATTGATAATAAGTGTCGAGAATCCATTTAAGGACATGGTACCCCTCAACCACCAAAACAACATTTTTGGCTATCCAACAAATTATGCAATTTTAAAATAGGTGCAAATTTGCAAACATTTTGCAGCTAATGTTTTGGTTTGCTGTTTGCTTGCTGCATCGTTAAGTTGCGTACATGCGCACAAGACTTTACAATTTGGTGGTGATGGGGTCACCAACAAACATCAGTGTCTTGTGAAAATTGTGTTATTGTGGCAGCACTGTGCAATAATATGCACAGGTAGTTAGGATATAAATATAGTAAATGAAGAAAAATTGCAAATTAGATAGAAAGAACCATTTTTGAGAGAAAGGAACAATATTATTACAAAGAAATATCGGCATGTCATCCGTTTTCTTTTGTTATTACTGACACTATACCCTACAGTCCATTGCATTTACATTTCTGTTGTAAAGTACTAATAATTTTCATCAACAATAATTTAACCATAGAATTATTTGCACAAAAGTCCAAATTTAAAAAAATTAGAAAACACAACCTAGACATTTGGCCCTTTCAATTGTAATATAATTCGCACTTAGATTGCTTTTATGCAACAATGTAAATGAGAACGAATGAAAACGGTATTTCCCCGAGTACTAAAAACGAAACATTGTTTTTATCCTTTGATTTGCACGTAGTAACAAGCCTTTCTTTTTGTGTAGTAGCCTTTGTGTCGGTGTCAGCCAATCATGTGGCTCCACCTGGTGGTAGCCATCTTTGTAACCCTAGCAACTCCTTTTGAGTGTGTGCTTTAATGAATCATAAGCCAATCATGGCACCTCGATTACTATTGGTTTTCCAGGGTGATCCAAAAGTCCTTGCACAGGCCCAACCAGTACATCCAGGTGCCGTCAGGAACAGAGTAAGACAACCAGTCACATGACTTGGTCACTTGACCTGGTCACATGACTTCAATCAACCGCATTTGTTGAGTCAGATATTTGCACGTTGTATTTTTGCACCGATGCCACATTACCAAGTTTACTAGAGATATATTTGAAGTGTCTGTTCTACCATTTTATATTTTGCTCCACAGTGGGTTTTGTTTGCCAATTTGAGTGTTTTTTTCTGTAGTCTTTTAAATTTGTAAATTAAGAAACGATCATGGCATATGTGCATGGTGCCTTTGGCCAGATATGATGGTGTGAATATCTAGTCCTGTTATCTGTAATATACAAAACTCCGTCTGCACTATTCATTGAGCACCATACATTAACATTGTCTTCAATATTTCAATTCTTTCTGTAAGTCTAAATTTGAATCGACTTGGATATTGGCAACAGTAAAGGGCAAGGGAAATAATATGGTAGCAACAGGTAGTTCAGGTAACCATGGTAACTGATGGTTGCGGTTAATGGCCCTTTTACAGGACTTCTGGTATCACCCTGTTATGTTGATCCATACATAGTGTTGTATCACTAACATTAAAGGCAGCACATATATTTATTGGGTTAGCACTTTAGCTTAAAATTTCACCAAAATGCAAAACCCTAGCCACTCGCTTCCGTGCTTGCCCATGTACGGGTATAAATTGATACCCTGTTTGCACCGCTACCAGGGAGCCCTCTGGTTGGTTGACACCTGCTGTACTTGTCACTTAGGTGCACCACCCTCTGACTGTGGCAGCACACCCCGCTGCAGTGACTCCCACTGGGGCTATGCCACCCCATCATCCCCACATGGCCGCTGCTAGTCCCATGCTTGGTAGTCCCGTCGGTTCCACCACAGCCACTGCCAACCAATCAACCTCAGCTGCCTTGGCGAACAACAACAACAACAATGGTCCTTGCACGACTCTCTTCGTCGCAAACTTAGGTCCGTTCTGCTCTGAACAGGAACTGAAGGACCTGTTCTCCAGGTACAGTAACCTCGCCTCAACCCACAGTCAGTCCCCATAGCAACGTGGTAACCATAACAACCAAAGACGCAAAAGGTCGCCAGGGAAACGAACGAGTATTGATAAGCGCTGTGTACCTTTTATTTTTACATACACTTGGTGATGGGTGTAGCATATCTTATGGTGGGCAGCTGCATGTAGAAAACTGTTGCAACGAAAATCTTGTGTTGTTAACAATACATTAAAAAAATTACACAAACAAATATTACTAACTTACACAAACAAATATTACTAACTTGCACATGCACATTCACTTTCGTGACACGTTGTGTTAATTGTGATGATCTCAAGTCGCGTGTCTAATTGCGAGTAGTTGTGTGATTCTGATGTTTACATATTGTTGGATCTCATAACAAAAGACCTACTTACGACTCTGCACAGATAACTTCAGTTCTGTTTTGTCTTGTTTTTGTGATTTTTATGGTCATATTTGGCTTACAATGGTACTCTTGATCAGGTACATTTGGAAGGTATTCTTCTGGTTTACAAAGTTGTGACGTTAAACTAGAATCGACTCGCGCACAATGATTGTAACTGTAACTGTATAGGATGACAAGATAACTAATGCATGTGCATGATTGTTAACGATCTTCTCTTAAACAGGAGCACAAATTTGGCAAAATTCTTAAGGCAATGAATAAGATTTATGCAGAAGCACATACTGTAGACTGTTTATTAAATTTCTGATAATTTTAGTTTGGTACTTTAGACCTAGTTACTCAAAGCTCTGTCTCTTCATTACATGTATTTCCTATCCAAAAGATTGCATTAGCACAATAATTCACTAATAAGTTCAGTATAATTATTGACCTTTTCCTTTGTTCAGAAACTTTAAAACAACATGTTATCTGGTTTTATGACACAAATAATAATGATGTTTGTCTTTTACAGTTTCCCTGGCTTTAGCAGACTTCGCATGCACAATAAGGGGGGTTCTCCTGTCGCCTTTGTAGAATACCAGGTAAGCAAGAACGCCCCTCTTTTACGATTTAATCTAAATATTTTGTGTCAGAAAAAAAAAACCATTTTTGATGTTAAACTCCGACCATTGGGTTATCGTAATTGTATGTAACTTATTTTTGTTTCATTGACAGGATGTTCGTTTTGCAAATGAAGCGCTGACTAGACTACAGGGATTTGTACTTTTGTCATCAGAAAGGGGAGGGATAAGAATAGAATTTGCCAAGAACAAAATGGGGGAGGTAAGATACACAATTGGTAACAAAAAGGCATATTCTTTGGATACATTTTCTATTAGAATTGTAGATGCAGAGTTACAAATAAAACTAGCAAAATAATTAATAAATTGATACTCAAAATAGTTTTAATGTAGAATGTATTGCAAAGTAGTTCGCGTTTCTCATAAAAGTTGTCATGTCATATTTTTAACCAGGGTGGGCGACGGGAGGACAGCGCTTCAGGACAATCACCATCGCCTATTGCTGGCATAGCCTTCCAGTGAAAATGTGACCTTACTAGACGGCTTTCTCAGCTAATATGGCTCACAGCAATAATATAGTATCTGTATAGAACAAAACATAAAATACAAAAAAAAGAGATATTCAAGCGAAAAATGTGAACTTGATGTAAATTATTACTATTGCGTAAATTATTTGGTAAGTAATATATTATTATAGTGTTGTGTAGTTTGCCAATGTGTAGTATTTGTTGATGATAAGTGTTTTTTCCTACGAGCAGAGTGGGGAAAGTGGTGAATGAATTTATTATACATATGAATATGATTATGTAATAATGAAATCTCAATTTTTGAGAAAACAATTGAAGTGATTTATATAATGTAAAAGTCCCTGTAGTCATGTGACTGTTGTGTTTTTTGTCAACTAATATATCAATTGTATATTAAGCGATAGGTAATTTGATTCGTGTTACAAAGACGTCTCAGTGTTGATAGTGAATTTGAAAACAGAATGTCTTTATCTCAACATGGTAACATGACTTCCGTCCAAACTTTTAAAACTAGCAAACATATCTCTGTAAAACGAACAATGATTATCGATTTTATAAAGAAAATACTTTGTTATCCTTGACGATGAATATTTAGTTGATGTAACCTCAATCTTTTAAATCCCTCACTTGTTACAATAACAAATATTGGTCACTTTATTTTGTGATGCAAAAAGTCCTGTTATTAGTTATTATAACACAAACCTTTTACACAGTTATATCTCCAGTTTTAACTTACACCCATAGTTGTGCTATCATTGATCAGACGTTGAGATAAGATAGAAAGTGTTATTTCTTTGTCATCTTTTTAAGTAACAGAGTTTGTTACATCTGTTAGTTGATCACCTTATACTAGTACTACCCGTTTGTGTTTGTTGTTTCTAATTGTCTTTTCTTTGGCTTTTATTCTTTAACTCTGTTTATTAAATCAATTGAACTGCAGGGTATACTTGATTCTTTCAACGAATTAGCAGCAGAAAACTGCAATTCACATTTGAAGTCATAAAAAGCAACAGGGGGGACCACATTTTCCATTGATTGTAATTAAAGAACATTTAATATGTTTATTGCATAGAGGGCTGTGTGCGCGGCATTATTGGCCAGCCTGTCACCCCTGGAAGCTTTAATCTTGGTACATTCCATGTTTAGCTAGCATTGAAATTATTGTCCTGTTGGATAAAAGCATTGACGGGTCGGGAAGGGTTAACTATCAATATACATGTGTAGTCAGGAAGGGAAAGAAAGAAGCTTAATGTAGTTCATATGCGAAGTTACTAATTAGACTAAGAAAGGTAATGCGGGGTAGCAGGCTTATCACTAAAAGACCATCATGTCTCTGAATAACTTATATTGGGCCTGGGCTTTAAGATGGGCCAGGGCTGCGACGTTACCCTATACGAGCGGTGACCCATCGCATGCACCTACTATGCAGTATTGTTGACCACTGATGTACAGGTTTAACATGTGGCTCTGGTCTTGTATGTCTATCTTTTTAAATCAGGTGATACATTTTGTGATTTATTATTGCATTGTTTAGTTTATTAGTTGTATTTTTTTTTTTTTGGCTGTTCTGCATGAATTTGGATATTTGCAGAATATTTATGATGTAACCAATGATATGTTTATATTGTAAATTCCCCACGTTTAGCATTATTATTATTATCAGATGGGACGTTAATCATTACGTGTACAATTACTCAATTTGGACAATCTTTCAATTATCTGATGTCATTCATTCATTGCTTCAAAGCTTAATCGAGTCTTGGTATGTATTTATTATTATGTTAAAAGACAGCAATAGTCCTGTGGGTTTACAATAATAATCATCACATAGAATTGAGTCTGTAGGAATCATGTAATAAGTGTATCTAGTAGTAAGTTTTGTTGAGATTATGATATCATGCCTCATCAGTTTAAATGCTCATGAAATGCTGTTTGAACATTGAACATTTTGCGCTATACTGTATCAAGAGAAAAATTGTACATAAAAAGTAGAGTGTTATTAGATTGTCAGGTTCCTTGTGTAATATTAAACATCCTAAAAGTAGGCAAGCTTTACATGCAAAATAATAGTGTACGAAAATTGATGTCTTATTATCATAACTACTATATGCCACGTTATGGCCTTGTTCCTACCCAAGCTCTTGTGATAGCGGTAAATTTAAAATACACCCTGGGATCTCAGAAAATGAACAAGAAAAGAAAATATCCACCATGGATGCTGGCCCAAAATGGCACAGCAGCTTAAACAAGCATTTGAAGCTTCTATATTGTATATTGCATTCCATTTGCACTACACTTCACTGTATTAGCCCCGTCCAGTAGCGGTGTGTAGCATTTTAGCTTTATGGAATATCTAAATTGACCATTACGTTCAAGAGATAGTGCAATATTTGTGAGGACAGAATTCTCCTAAGATTTAAAGTAGTGTAACGTTTACTAGGATTGTAAGTCACAGTCTGAAGGGCACTTTTATACAACTTTGCACGATAGCTTTCCATTGTCTACGCATTGGGACTGATACAGTGAAGTATTTTTTTTCTGCTCATTGCAATTGTGTATAGAGTAAAATAGCATGGTATATTATTTATATTACTAGGACGGTTAGTTTCATTTCTCACTGAAAGATATGGCAAGTAATTGTATATGATCAACTTCGAGTCAAACACACTTGTTGTTTTGCTACAGCACTTGTTAAGTGTAAATATTTAAAAAGCATTAATCGATTTTAACTATTGACCTTTTTTTTCTTTCCCTGTCATTTTTTTTATTAAAAAGAAAATTACAATCGACGGTATGCAACTAAGTGAGTACCTTAAACATTGTGATATTAAAACCCCCAGCCATGTGTATAAAGTGAACATAAACTTATAAAAAAAAAAGGAGCACCACTTACAAAAGATCGCACATGAGCTATTTCGGCTCACTTTTACAACGAAACTTTGTTAAAAGATGATTTTCTTCCTCTGTGGTAAGGGTTCGGGGCTATGTATTATGAGCTTTACAATTGTACATGTATACACACATTAGACTGAGGAAATCCTGCAAGAGATGTACACAATCAGAAGTTTATCTACTCTTGGAACAGTATCATCGCACAGTGAATGTGTGGAAAATTGTCAATTATTGTAAAAGAAATCGAAACGAAAATGCATTTCTGTGTGAAAATCGAATGAAGACACATATCATTTGTATCATAACTTTTGCCTTGTAATATGTTGACCTTGCCATGATAAAAAGAAGTATATATAAAAAAGCAATTGTAATGCCTTGTACTTGATGCTAGGACAATCGAGCAAAAATCAATTCATTTTGAGGTGAAGGGCACTCATTTTGTAAATCAAATATACTCATGGATGAGGCATGTCACAAGAAATGTTGCTCAATGCAAAATCAATCAGTTTGGAAATTATCAACAATAATGAAATAATTTCGGACCAAAGCATTTCTTTATTTTGAAATCCAACGATAAATGAATGTAGCTAAAGATTCGTGGTCCTAGCCAATAGAATGCAACGTGTAATCTAGAGAGTATTTATGTGTTAAGCATAGTAAGTGGTGCTTTGTCATACATTAGTTTGTTCCTCAGGCCAGTGCAGTATATGTTACATTGCGGGAGGGAGGAGGTCAAAGAAAATTAATATGATCAAGTAATAAAATAGAAATTTCTTGCCACATTTTTATTGTGCAATTGCAATATTTTGCTCAAAGATAAGTAATAATATAAATAGAATTAAGATACGAAAACTTACATACATAAAAAAGTACTTTGTTCATAGGGTTATTTCAACCATGCCTCCCTGGCTCTGATTTGTCACTTATCAACTGTATATATCTAAATTAGCACCCTTTCAAATACTAAGCAATAATGATACCATGGCTTTAAGTGTGTAACTAACGTGTGAGGAAAACAGGGAGATTATCAATGAGTCATTAAGTTAGACAATATGTACACTTTTACTGATATTGCACTAATACTGTACACTGTACATACAATGCAAGCATACCAGTTAATTGTACATAGAACGATTTTGTACCAAGCAGTGCTAGTGAAACACTTGTTTGAGGCTAGTCCCATGGTTGAAATAACTTATGCAAAGTCAGTGTCTAATCCCAAGGGTGAAATCTGGGTTTTAAACGATATAGCTAGACAAATAGCAACATATTTTTATCTGGATTTATTGTTCTTTATACTTAATAAATGCATAAAATATATACTTGTCTGTGGTTTCTTTTCTTGCATGTATCTTACTATTCGATAAGTAAAGTAATTGACCAGCAGTGTTTTAAATAATCGGCTGGTATGAGAAATACACCAATACGAAAAACAAACAACACGACATCTTGTGTTAAAACACGCTCGTTGCTGGACAATTCAATATATTTGATGCGGAATTTTAGTTCAAATTAAACGGGATATCAAATTATCAAAGTGAAATAACAGTGGCCAATGTGGCGTGATGTAGAAAATTTAATCGAATTATCAGGGATATTGATTTATCCGAAATTGAATTATCCGGGGACAGGTGTATGTCGAATGCAGTGAGATGAAATGAATTGTGTGCGACACTGTGTGTCGGGAATATATAACACGGTAGTTGATGAAGTTATCACTTAAATCGTAAACCATCAACAAATGCACAATTTGATTGACATACGAAATAACAGTCGTACTGAGAGACCATTTAGTTCACATTTAGTTTTGGCACAAAGTGTAATGCCATTCATACAAAAATCTATAATGTCTACCTCGATGAAACAAATCTCTTTCAAACTGACACTGTTTATTGCTTTCCCATCATCCTGGCACTGTGTTCTTTTCAAACTATTAGCAAAGAAACATTTGTATTAATTCATGCTTCATAAGATCGCAATTTTTTCTATCCGCACTGTTCTTTCACTCCTTGCCAAGATGGTACTTTTTATTATTGCACTTCAGATTTGCTAAGGTATGCCTTGATAATAAATACTGATGTTTTAATTTATGAATATTCCTGTGCAAATCTTTCGCGACGAAAGGAACCGTTTTCATTGTCGACTAGCATCAATCGGTGGTGAGGCGGAGTGAATGCACAGAGCAAGCGAAAGCTTAATATTCGTTCCATAACGTTTATTCCTTCATTGGACATCGGTTCTTACAGTTGCTAACACTTGTTTAACAATTGTGAACGGTTTACTAACAGCTGAGGCAGATATTGCATGAATTACTCTGCCAAAGATAAAATAAAAAATAGACATGAGAACTTGGATGCAACAGACATTTGGTTGAAACTGTACTGTTTCCAACAACATAGCAGGAGATGAACGTGATTTGTTTAGATATT
>JBCAUI010000307.1:0-10445 GCA_038406195.1 Haplosyllis anthogorgicola
CAATTTAAATGAAACTGTTAGCTTTAGACATGTCACTTTTTATCCATCGAAATATTTTCCCGCCAAATTTTTTTTTTTTTTTAAATTTTTTTTTTGGTAACATTTTTTTTGTCAACATTTTTCCCGCCAAAAAAATTTCCCACCAAAATTTTTAAAAAAAAAATGTTTTTATATAACATTTTTCTGTCAACATTTTTCCCCACCAAAATTTTTTTTATTTTTATTTTTTTAATTGCTTTTCTTGATAACAGTTTTTCCATCAAAATTTTATTCCTGCCAAAAAAATTTCCTGCCAAAATTTTTCTTTTTCAAATTGGTTTTTTGTTAATTTTTTTTTTGTTACAATTTTTTCTCTGCCAAAATTTGTTGGTTTTTTTGTCAATTTTTTATTTTGTTAAAATTGTTTCCCCATCAACATTTTTCTCCACCCAAAAATTTTCCCTACCAATTTTTTTTTTTGTTTAGTCAAATTCTTTTTTTGTTAAAACTGTTTCCCCGTCAACATTTTTTCCTGCTCAAAAATTTTTCCTGCCAAAAATTTTTCCCGCCAAATTTTTTTTTTTTTTTTTGGTCAAATTTTTCCCCCGTCAAAATTCTTTTTCCGTCAAAATCTTTGCCATCAAAATTTTTCAGTTTTTTTTACTTCAGATGCATTAATTTTATGGCCAATATTTGTGGATGTTAATTGTTAGTCCCCCACGGTAGATACTGGAATGCCATAACCGTGCGAAGCACGGATTTCACCTAGTGATTTTAAAAATCAGTAACAGTACACAGAAATCGTATCATTTTGGAAACTTCTGTTAAACTTCTGATACGAATTCCGTGTACTGGAAATGGAGTGTGTACCAGATATAGAGTTTCACACCTCTGAGACTTGTCGTGCATTTACACAACCAAAATTTCAACACTAGTTAAGATGTTTTAGCTTATCTACTGTAAATAGTAGGTATCTACTATATCTACTTAAATAGTAGGTTACAGCATTTACGTAAACGCTTCCATGGTTGTACTGACATCAGCTCCTGAAATTCTTATCAATTTGGAAAGGTCCAGAACAAAAGAGAGAACAAATGAAATTCATGCTTTTCATGCTCTATTGTTTCAAAACTGATGGGAATTCTAGGACCAATTATTTCATTTTTTTATTACAAAAGCAACTAGTTGATTACAACGACAGAGGACAAAATGTTCATTCATATTTATTCAGTTTGGAAACAACAGAAAATAAAGACACAATTTAAAATTCTAATGCTCACAAAATGCAGAGGGTGAAATTCTTATCAGTTTTGGAACAATAGAAATTCAATAGCACAGCGCGGAATTCTTTTGTTCTCTGTTTGGTTCTGTACGTTTTCAAATTGATAGGAATACCAAGAGCTGAAAGGCATTTTAGAAGCTGAATGGTTTTAGGTCAACGGTCAAATGGTATGCAACATTCAGAGTGTTTACAGTTGTGGAAATGTCTTGTAAAGTTGGAGAATACTTTTGACCAATGCATCACAGACAGATCAGGGTACTTGGGCGTAAGGGATCGGTTGATAGATGGTTCCAGCCTTAGGTAGGGGATCAAGGATTACAGTTGACATGTGCAGGGGAGATAGTTTTACCACAAGGAATGAGATCTGTGTCTTATGATGGATGATAAATGCATTATACGTGGAGGTTTGGGGATTACAGTTGACATATTCAGGGCAGATATGGGCATAGGAGCACAATTTAAGAAAGTTAACATTTAGAAAAAGAATTCTGGTATGAATTGTTAACATATTTAGAATAGTCCTAAAATTGTAAAATCACCTAATCATAAAACCCTAAAGTTTTCTAATTTGGTGGACTCCCCTTATTTGTTATTTTTAATGTTAATAACTTAAATATTTGGCTGCCAAAACCAAATGACTTGGTGTTGCAGGCATTAGGTAGACATGCAGGACTTGCAGACTTGAAAGAAACAAGGTAAAGGTGTTTCAGTGAAGGGTGTTTGCAATATTGCTAAATAGACAAAAAACAGTCAGGGCACAATAGGTTGTATCGAGAGTTACAGTTTACAGCTTAGATTTAGGATTTGATATTTTGGAATTTGAGCTGAGTTGAGAGAGCCAATACCAGATTTCAGATGCATGAGGTGAGAATGTTACATTTAAAGCTGGGGTCCCTAGCCTTATGGGTCCCTAATTTAGATGAGTAGGGGCATTTCATTCTTCAGTCTTGAGCCAGAAGTCATAGGAACAGCATGGGTCATTTGTATATTGAATGTGCATACAGGTCTTTACTCCAGGAGCCTCTGATCAAAAACAATTGGTATTTACACCTTTTGCAATTAAGAACAATGTGATGTCAAATACGTCAAACACTGTGCACCAGTAATTTTCTCTTTCTTAAAATTCTGAGTACTTATAGTGGAACCTCAGCTTTAAACGAATCAGCGATTACAATTGACATATGCAATATGGTGATTGTGTATAGTGTGCGGATTTAGGATTTGGTGTTTGTAGTTAGTGATGGATGAGTGTAGAACTCTACATGGTAACATTCACAGAGAATCCATCCCCTTCCTGATAGTACCGGATCAATACCATGGCGAGCCAGAGCAAATAACACACTCCTTCCCCCACCACTGAATATCAATGTTCCAAACACAAATCTAACCATCTCAGTAAAACGGTTCAAATCCCCATGTCAACCGCATAGAATATGTTGTAGTTGCCATGGTAACATTAATGTTAACGTGATTATGTGATTCAACTTCATATGTATATGTGTACCGATATTGGAACAAATAGTAACGTTTTTGTATTGAAATGCGAAAGGAACATATAACATTTAGTTTTTTTGCGTGATATTAAGTAGAATGACAGGGAGAATATATCACTGTAGATTTGTATTTCATTTCAGAAACATTAAAATTTCTTAAACGCACGAGACCAGCACACTGTGAATTTCGGTAATTCAAAATTTAAACATGGACGAAAATTCACTGAATTAATGAGGACAGGAAACTCCTAATTATTCTGAAACGATAAATTTTAAGAGGATGAAATTCCTGTCAGTATTGGAAGAGTAGAAATTTAAAAGCACAGCGTGGGATTCTTTTGTTATCTCTCTTGTTCTCTCTTTTGTTCGTTCTCAAACGCAATTTAAATAATTAAAATAATATAGTAAATGCTTGTTACCGTGCTTAATCATTTTCTTGTTCCAAACTGATAGAAATTTCAGCATTTAATTAGCAGTGTTGGCAACAAAATATTTCTAGCATTGGGACAAACCAGCTCTGCTTTATAATTTATGTCAATTTGATAAAGTTTGACACCAAAAGAATTCCAAGCAGTGCTAAATATTGTTATAGTAAAATTTTATGGAAGAAGCATAAAGTGGGCAAGGTTCTCTGCCAGTATGCCTTGTGTCAGTAATGTATCAACAATTTGTAAATATCAAACAATTAACATTTTTATCACAAATGTTAACCTGCCGTCCCTAAAAATGAGCTCGCTGAAAGTTCGTTATGTAAACACCGGATAAAATATCCAGATAATCTTTTATTTGGGACATGCCTAATAAAACTGATACCGAAATCTGTAATAAATTACATTTCAGTTCAATTCAGTTCAATAGTATGTTCAATACTAGCTGTTGTGCCGTGGCCGAATGGTTACCGCGTCAGACTTTAAACCCAAATGTCATGAGTTCGAGTCCAGGTGCCACTTAGGTGGTGCCACTTCTTTCTCCTTGAGCAAGAAATTAACTCCACATTGCTTATGGGCTCTGTAGTGTAGTGGTTAGCACTACTATGCAGACAGGGTAGTGATGTTGGGCAGTGTCTCAGTAAATCACAGCCTCACCAGACTAAGGTGTAAAATTGGTACCAGCCATATGTGGGAGGACAGGAACAATTGTGTGTGATCCTATGGGGAATGGTTAGATGCTGCCTGATCTCATCACCATAAGGTGATGGTTCACTTGAGGGATAGCTCACACCAAGATTGGGTGAGTTCTCAGGGTGAGTTCCTGGTTGGGAAGTTAAAAGTTGTTAACCACAATTGATGTAGTGTGCTGCGAAATTAGCGGTATATCAAGAGTAAATTAATTTTAACTTTAACTTTAACTTTGAGCTAATTTACAATAGGATTTCCGCACATTAAAACATTCCAATAGAGGATTTCATTCTTTTTCATTTCTTCCCCGACTTTAATTAAATGATAAGATTTCAAGTCAGTCTCAGTGATTATTTAAATCCCTGAAGTTAGAGATTGGAACTGTTTGTAAATATGTCAAACATTCTATCTGTTTCATTTTTCAATTTGATAAATGCAATAATTATCATGCATAAAAATTCTTTAAGATGGCAATTTCCCTGAACAAGTTTTGCCTTTCGTTACCGATTGTTTTGCAAAAGACAAATAATTCAATTTAAATTATTGCGTGCATTAAAACGGAAAAGTAAGATTGACAATAATGTTATAAAATACAGCTAATGCTGCTATTCTCCCTTTTAAGCGTCAATTTGCGGCAAATAAAATCTGGATTATTCATTTAATACTGACAAAGTAATGCAAGTCTATTTATGAGTCAGTTAATTTGTGAACTGAAGCACCAAATCATAAACACTAGGATTTTCTTCCGAAGATTACGATTTATTATAATTTGTTGGAAATTGCTGAGAACGAAATAAAAATGGACTTTTAGGCAAAAGTTACATGTAGACATCAAAACACTATCACACCCAGTACACGGAAGTTTAACAATAGCGCATCTAAAGCACAGCGTGAAATTCTTTCGTTGTCTCCTGTGTTCTCTTCGTTTCCAAAATGATACGATTTCTGTGTACTGGTGACTGCTAAAATCCCTTGGGGACGATCAAAGGATGAAATGTCTTGTTAAGGCTCTTCATTTTGAGGTGCTTTTGCCTGAGTCAAAGACACAGCATCCATTTCAGGACCTGCATACAAAGTCCAAACAGTGGCCCCACAATTACACAGAATTCGTATCAATTGGGAAAAATAAGGGAGCTCCTACAAGGTACCATGTTAAACTTTTCTGATACGAATTCCGTATACTGTGGTCCAACAAAAAACCTGCCCTGTATTGTAGGGCTAAATTGGATGTGAATTTTTTGCTTTGACAAGAATAGCGTAAATTTATGTCAAGAATATTCACTTTATATCCTGACCGTATCACGACTGACCAAAATAGACAAATCACCAGAAATATGAATATTCCTCGCATTGCTAAACATTCGCACAAATTATTTAACAAAAGTTTTCTTTGTAAATCAATCACTGTGCGGAACTCACTCCTACAGGAATTAAAACTATGTGAGAAGATGTGTACCTTCAAATCAAAGTTCATAAAATCTCATATTAGCTCGCCTATTCATAGTTAAAAGATTTGATTACTTAAGAAGTTTATTTATCAAAGAATACTCAATATGCAAAACTTGTTATGAAACTTGTAAATAAAATACTTGCAAAACTAGGTGGATACATGCTGTATTACAGAACAGCCTAATTTGACTTTTTGTATCAGCCTTCCTACGTGATTGTCAAAATGTGAAAAAAATGACCGTTATTTACTTGTTAAATTAGGAAAATAAATCAAATCAAATCAAATCAAATCAAATCACTGCGTTGACTTCTAATATTTATACAAATTCATTAACAATACGACTTCGCTTGGGTGTGAAATAAATTAGTAACTTTATTAAATTAATATACATTTAATTTATATATAAGACGCACAGTATAAGTCACATGTCCGGTGCTGTACAAATTATGTAATATACATTAGAAATATCAACAACATTGTTAAATAGGTGGGAAAGTTAATTACCTGAAAATAACAAAAACAATGACTTCATTCACGTTTTGACAAATGGTGGTTAAAACAACAAAAACACAGTTTTAATATCAAGATGAAAATTATGCGTTATAAGTATCAGTATTACGAGGTTAAAAACAGACATGCATTGCTTTAGTAATTCAAAAAAACGATGAAAATTCATATTTACAACATTCGCATTTTATTTGGAACTTATTTCTTCCAAAGGTGACTTTTATGACACCTTTCTTAATGCTGATAAATTAATGGGTAGATTGTTTAGACTATACATCTGATCACAACTGAGTAAGGCGATATTTTTATTTTTCGGATTATTTTTAAATACCGATGTTTACTCTAATGTGCCAATAGGCAAATTTTGTACTTTTCCGTCCTTTCTCATATAGTTAGCTTTTAAGTCTAGATTTCTCAGATCGAAGATAATTTTTGGTCGATTCGGTTGGGCACACGTCTGTAGATCCGAAGGTTGTGGGATCAAGTCCTGCATGGTGCCTTTTCACTAGAGTTGTCACAACTAGTAAAATTCAGTCGAGCACCATTAGTCGACGATGATCGACAACTCAAGTTTTTCAATTTTATCTATATAATTTTACATCTTTATATGATATGGTGTCTATTGCATCAAATTTTTGAGTCATTTTAGTTCTTTGACCTTTCTCAAAGCTTATGTTATGATGTGTAAATTATAGTTAAACACATGTAATGTTCTTAAGAAAATCCTGGCTTCTATTAAATTAAAAAGGTTGACATGTAACGACTAGTTGACTACCAATATAATTTGTCAACTAGTATTTGAAACTCGACTAGTCGACTTTTTCGACTAGTCACGACAACTCTACAGTGTTCACCAAAGTTTGAAATAGTATGTGAGAAGTGTGGTCGGCTGAGCATGCTGTTTACATGCTTTTATAGTGTACACCTCTTTTGGTGGAACAGATAGGTCTAACACATAGATGTGACCCTTACGATTACCGCATGCAAGCAAGTAAGAATGTAGATGAGAGATCCTCCCTGGCTTTAAAATTCATGTGAAGGGTCAGATAAAATCCAAAATGGACCCTGGTCCAACAGAAATTAACAAAACACACAGAAACAATGACGCATTGTAAACAAATGCAAAGACGGAAACAACGAAATAGAAATGTCTGGAGTAACAAACAAACCATTGTTTACGTAAAAAAAATACCAGACTGCAGTGAACAACATTTGGATAGCTTTTTGTTTATCAAGTAGAAGTGAGCTACTCTGCGTAGAATGAGTTGATGGTTTTTTCGTACAATCTACAGACGGCATGCCTCATGGTCTTCGTCGTTGGTCCTGCAATAGATAAGTGTATTCCGTAAATGTCACTTCAGACTGGTTTTTAACTGATACCAGCTCGTGAAATTCTTATCATTTTGTAAACGGAGAGAACAAAAGAGAGAAGGAAAGAATTTCACGCTGTGCTTTTGATGCACTATTGTCCCAAAATGATAGGAATTTCACCCTCTGCATTATATTTTTGTAAACAAGAGAAAATGTATAAACAAATAAATTTACTTGTTTTTATTATCATGAGATTTTTGGTGAAAGCATATATCGATTCGTGCCCTTTCTTCAACGAATAACTGATATGCAACTGACACATTTTCATTATCTATCATTATTAAAGAAAAACCTTTCTAATAAAAATTTGGGCATTATGGTTTGACATAAATATGCGAAAGAGAGAAACAAAAGAATTCCAAACTGTTCTTTTGATGTGACACGGATTTCATCGTATCTTGTGGGTTTTTTAAAATTTTGTTACTTTACCAAAGACCAACTTTTTAAGTCATTACTTTCCCTTGGGGGGATTTAGCTCAGCTTGCAGAGCATTCCTATGTGAAATTCAAGGTTGGCAGTTCAAATCCCAGCTTAATTTAAGATTTTAATTCGAAACATAATAAACTCCTAATAATGTATTGTGCATAACTTTTGATTTCTAAAATTAGGGGAGGCAAGGAGCACCCATAAACATTAAAATAGTTATGTCTGGTAGACTGACCTAACTGGGGTTAATTTAGTTTAAAAAAGAATGAACCAAAATTAGACTAATTTGGCCTCATGTGCAAATGCTGTAACATAAGTATGAAACCTTTGTGAAATAAGATTTGTGTTGGAGAAATAGTTATATAAGACATAAGAGACAATCAGTACACGGAATTTGTATCAGTTTGGGAACAATGGCGCATCAAAATTGCAGTGTGAAATTTCTACGTCCTCGCTTTTGTTCTAGACGTTTCGTGTACTGAATCCCACAAGTCATGTTCCTTCATGAAAAACCGCCGATCAACGAACTTGTTTTTAACCTTGAAGCCCACACTACGGTGTCTGGGGACGTAACGTCCTGTCGCACGAAGGAAATGACTCGTCGTGGTTCGTGATGAAAACGCACGAGATTCGTGTGACTTCCAGGAAACTATTGTTATCGTGAAACCGGACCCCGGGAAGTTTCACGAACTCATGACAGTACACGTTCGTATCAGACGTTTAACAATAGCGCATCAAAAACTCAGCGTGAAATTCTTTCGTTCTCCTCTTTGTTCTCTTCCTTTCCAAAATGATACTAATTTTGTGTATTGGTGTAAGGTTACGTAATAAGGTAGATACAGTATTTTTTGTACTGCATTTGCACGATTTTGTTAAAACCTGCATAAGTTTAACAAAAGGAAATGTTTAAGATATCTGGAGAGATGGTTGCAAATTCATTTACAGATATTATAAATTTTTATAGATATTGTTAATTTCATTCCGTTAACTGTTCTTTTGCTTCTCTTTCAAAACCCAATGAATGGAATCTCATTCAATTTTGTACCCTTACAGAGCACAGCGACACTAAACCGGTCCAGTCCCAACTTTGCACACTGAGTCCAGAAGTGCTGAAAATGCAATTCCCCATATATGGCATGCGGTGGCGGTGGGGGGGGGGGGAGGCTTTCTGGTCTCCCAACTTTACACACGGAGTCCAAAAGTGATGAAAATGCAATTCCCCATATAAGGCATGGGGTGGTGGTGGTGGGAGGTGGGGGGGTTGGGGCGGTCCAGTGCCCTGTAGTTTCAAAACATTTAATAAAATTTGTCAATTCTAGATCTCTATCTTTGCAGAATCCTCCCTTTCGCGAGGCTAATTAGGTACTGAGATGTTTTGCGGACATTTACTAAAGTGAGCCTGGGAAAGTACACTGCAGACTAATTATACTAACCTAGTTCTCCGCCGTAAATAGAGAAGTCACGCGGCAGCACGCTCCACTTCTGGATGTACGTCGCTCTCGACACAGCCTGTTTGTTCGTTCTGTGGAAGAAAATTAAATTATAACAGCGAAGAATGAAGTAGAGGACGTCATAAATAGTGTTTTAAACCAAACAATTTATTTATCAGCTGTATAAATTTCCCTTTGCTTTGTTATCACAAAATATGTCGTACAATTATAGAGAATCGTAAACGCCACATTTGGTCGTGTGTTCGAAGACCCCCCCCACCGGGGGGGGGAAGGTAACACCAAGCGTGATCACTGAATTGTCCAAAGATGTCGCTATTGTATCCTTTTCTCTTGTTGAAGGAACTTTATCCACAGCTAAAGCAAACGTTAATGAAACATGACAAATGAGGTCCTTAACACTGATCAAGTATGAATTGCATTTCATTTATTACATCACTGATACGTTACCTGTCAATGCCCTCTTGTATGGCTTTCATAACGGTTGCATCATTGGTGTCCAGTATGTCAGAGACTTTGTTAGCCTGGGAACCCACTCCCCGGCACCAGGCTATGGCTTCCGGCGTCAGGTCATCAAGTGGCGCTCCGGTGTCAAGGTTGACTTGCGTCTGTGGGTGGATTTTATTTAGGATTCACATAAATAGGATTCAAATACATGCATTTAATCATAAAAGATCTGTATCATTTATGTCATCTAAAAGGAGACATTATCAAACATAGCATGTAAATTGATGATATTTTAAATAAATGCCACCAATTCAGGCTAAAGTTTCAAACCTTTTCTTATTTTCTCATATTCCGAAAAAAACCCTCTTTTTCCACAAACTGAAGCAATCATTTTCTTACTTCCCTCAGGCTTCTCTAATTTTTATTTGTCTTTTTACTTCCTTTTTTTTATTTTCGGCTCTTTCAAAACATACTTTGCGCCAACAGAGAAAGTGCGCACTGCTGATATTACTTTCTTTGGTACACCTTTGTTTACCTTCAGCGTGAGTAGACAGGCGATGAACTTCTTCTTGTCGCCAATCAGCATTGCGTTACTGATAACCGGAAGTTCCCTTTTGATGACATCCTCCACTACCGTCGGTGCGACATTCTCACCTCCCGCCGTGATGATGATTTCTGTGTCGGAGAAAAGTAACAAGTGCCTTATTCTCCAGTGTTTTTTTTGTAAGTGTTTTATTAGATGGTAAGTGGCCTTTAGACTGAAAAACTGACGACGTTCATCAAAATAGAAGAAAGAGACAAAATGAAAAAAATCTTTAGTTTATCATTATGTCGACTAGCATCAATCGCGGAGTGAATGCAAAGAGCAAGCGAAAGCTTAAAGCCATTTCTATTACATTTATTTCATTGAATATTACACTCAGT
>JBCAUI010000318.1:0-10444 GCA_038406195.1 Haplosyllis anthogorgicola
ATAAATATGCATCTATATCTACACATCACTACTTGCATCTCCTCTCTGTCCTAGTGCATTAAAACCCATAATCAGTCATCGCGAATCATAAAACACGCCGGATCGATGTCTGACAAACCAGTAAACCATATTATTAGCAGTTGAAATTCAGTATAATCCACGTGTTAAAAATGATTTGGATATCTAATCTAGATATCTAAGATATCTAATCTAATCTAATTTGGATCTTTATTTAAGTATTTAGTGTCAATTTACTGCCTTACGCGCTGCTTTTTTTATATAAGAACCGGTTAACTTACTTAGCCTTCACAATTAAAGTTATGTTAACTGTAATCACGAGCAACATTTCACACTTACCCTCAGGTTCGCGTCACTTGACATTTTAGTTACATTTCAAATGCCTGAAAAGATGGAAAGAATTTCTTATATATTGGCTTTTGAACTTGTCATTAGATGGCTTTCAGGGGCTGCTGAAAGTAGAGCCATGGAAAGGAAGTCTATAATGACCCTCAAAAGACTACTTTCACCAGCAAAGTAGAAGAACCGATGGTAATGGTCAATTTTAACAACAGGGTATCTTAAGTCCGTTATGATGGTAACCTACTGGATATTTCTCTTACAGTAAGAATGGTACTTGTTTCATACTGAGCAAAGATTGTTATTTTAGGCTTTTTATGGATTGAGCTGTT
Organism: Haplosyllis anthogorgicola; assembly: GCA_038406195.1. Lineage (NCBI taxonomy): Eukaryota > Metazoa > Annelida > Polychaeta > Phyllodocida > Syllidae > Haplosyllis > Haplosyllis anthogorgicola. The sequence goes on from JBCAUI010000318.1 coordinate 690, forward strand.
TACAAGGGAACTAGCATTAAAAGCAGTAAAACTGTTGTTTGAGAGTAAATACAAAGTATTGATAATCACGGTATATTTTAGACTGAAGGTCATATATTAAAACAGTCGGGCCTGCACCATAGGAGCATCCAACGTAGCACAAAAACGTAAGTACAAGTCTCGGACTGTTTTATTTCAACATTAACATAATTTGACGAATTTAGACTCTTTGAATTTTTTTATCTTGCTGCCAATTTGCTAGCGTTACCATGTGAAGAGTTTATACACTATTATTTCTTTTCGTCACAGTTTAATCTCCTTTCTAGTTTACAATACAACAGGTAACATCACAAATTAAAATCACACTACATTATTTTTAATGTATTTTATTGCTTAAAAATATTTAAAAGGCACCCTTGATGTGATTCTGGGTAACTTGTCAACACACAGGGAGATTTCACTATTTAATAATGCATTACTTGCTTACTGATGAGACTGATTAAACTATTTAGTGACAGATAACTTAAAAATGTTGAGATAAAAAATATAACTAGACTCGATGGCACCTTAAAAAGTCAATATGGTGATTATCTCACAGAGATAATTTATTGTAAAAGTAATGAGCTTTTCATATGAGACAGTAGCAATAAGTGGTTCAGATTTTAATCCTCTTACGTTCGAATATGGGACAAATGCATGGTATGAAGTTGGTTGATTGAAAACGTTCGGGGTGCCTTAGCCATGGTGTCACCCGTAGATCTATACTGTACATGCACGGGACACGTAAGTACTACTTGACCCTAAAGTACAGGCACATTCAGGTTAAAACGAGTTTTACCAAATAAATTGCTGGATTACACCGCAAGTATTATTGTCTTTATTGGTAAGCCAAGAAGCCAGTTACTTTGGCAAAAATAACACCCAATGATTTAGCTATTCTGACAGTACAGAATGTTGCAACAGTGGTATATTGCGTTCTACATGTTTAAGTTCGGTAGTTCATAGATGTTTTTCATCCGTAAATTTAAAAATTGCTCGCTGAAATGGTCATTTACTTCAGTTAGACATTTGTTTCGACTGTCCAGTAAATTCGATTCCACCTTCAGTGCATACTTTAAACTCTAAAAAATTTACAAAATAGTTGCATCTACTAAGATGTTACATCCATTGCATTCTGAGTCCCTTATTTCAATTGCAAGACATTCAGAAATAAAATGTTACGAGATTGATGGCGTGTCTGAGATGATGGTAATAAAGGACCTGGATGGCTTTTGATTTAGCACAGTACTTGGCACTGGAACATTAAGGGAGAACTGAATATGTATGAGTATGATCAAAGAGATATGTAGCCTGCGGGTATGGGTGACATTTCAAAGATTTACGAAGCAGCATCTTGTAAATTTGCGTTTATGTAAATGTGATTTATTTCCAAATAAAGGGCTTTGGTGTTTTCTTCCCTAACTGTTGCAGCTATTTACAAGGATATCTTTAACAAACCTTTAGCCTGCCAGACCCAAATGTTACTGTTTATCAGGGCTATGAATCGCATGTTACGATGTACCTAAGGACTAAAGTCCAGGAAAGTTTCTTTTGAAAGGCTATCCTAAAAGTAACGCCGAGATTAGTTCCTATGGAATCTATTCGAGGTTTTTCGAAAACAGGGAAGTCATCAGTATGAATACAGTACTTCAATATGTAAAGGGAAATAGCTTTTATTTCAAAACCAATCCAGGATGACACATCTATCGTAAATACGTACACAGTTAATTACTTCGACAAACACAATTGATAGTTAGTCAACAAAGATTATCTGATTATCTTCAGAAACAAAGGCTTTATTCTTACAAGGAAATGATAATTTCCTTAGATTGCAAAAACGTTGAAATGAAAAACGGAAAAATGAAATGCACGGGTAAAAGAATCTATAAGTTTCGACGTTTTATTGGAGCAGCAGTTGCTTATTAGTGCTTATCTTGCTATAATCACTCCATGGCAACCGACCTTACATAATGCTAGCTTATTTAAAATTCCATTAACTGAACGAGTATTTTCCCCAGGGACACACGTATGCATAGTTATTTAATTGTTATGCAAATAAAGCCATGTGTTTGTAAGAAGTGGAACCTATTTTCTACCTGGCTGCTTTGTACACAATCACATCTCCCACAAACGGCACAAGTAACAAGTCTGGCGTGTTGACAATTTTAAGTGGAAAAAAGATGACATTATTTACAATAAACATAGCCAGTGGCCATTCCTTCATATGACGCAGGTACTTCAACCTGTGATTCAACTTCATCATAAGCAAGAATAACTGAATGCTGGCAACTAATGTTGAAATTTGCTGCAACTTGCCATAGATTTCAGGAAACAATTAAAAAGAGAGACAAGACAACATTGAAGATTTGCTATTCGGCAACAACTTGTAAATAGTCCATTACAGATCATTTCAGTTTCTATCAATAAACTATAAATAGGTATATATTTTTAAAGTCTTAGTGTTTGGTTACAAGTACTGAAGGATTGTGACAAGAATATAAATCTAGCCCCACTTTGACATTTAGATCCCTTCCTTGCTGTGCCCCTTTGGAATAGGTTGTAAGCCATAAATCTATATTGTGTTGATATGGAAAAAGGGTTGACATTTCGCTTGCCTTTGGGCCTCCATTAGGGAGTAATTCCTCTCTATAGGGCATAAATGTACAAATTTACAACTGTTTACTATGCCTTGTTTGTCCATAAATCTTGGGCCTTTAACACGGTCCCTTCGAGGCTCATATCCAGAAATAAACTTTACTTCCATTTTGTGAAATATAAGTATATAACAGCAGTACATGTGCATTTTCAATGTTCGAAGGAAATAGCCTTTAAGCAACGGCCGGTAAAACGAATGATGCCATAGTTACATGACGTGACATGACAATTTTAACAAAAAGTGTTCTTTTTGTTTCTTGTAATTTAGTTTTATTTTTTGCGCTGAAGACCACGAAGTCTTATCGAGTCTGTTAAATTGGACGGTCTTCGATCTCTGTAAGCCTTACCTTTCTACCTTCGTACATGAAGGTACACAAACTTGTGTACTCATGTTGACATTTTGTAAAATAGTATTAATATACTACATTTCGCAACAAAACTGAAAGAGAAAAATAACTCACAGTTACCGAGTGTTGTGGCTTCAAAAAATAACAAATTATTTTGATTGATTTCACGGAAAACTAAACAAAACAATCAAAATCAAAGACAATCCCTTTCATTTGCCAAATGCGTTTGGGATGTTTGTGATATTTTACTTGATATACCCCGATACGTTAGTGACCGGGATCTGTATTTCGTGAATTTGGTTCTGTAGCAAAAAACGCAAGTTGTCACTGCACGAAAACAATTTATTCCTAGCCGGAAGTAACATGTTTTGAATTACAATAATTCAACAACACTATCCACCTGAAATTGTTTAAGATGCTACCAGTATACAATTTGTTCTAATCAGCTATTTAATTTACATTTTTCCAAAGTAATTGTGAGAAAGATAAAAGGTAACATGGCATGATTTACAGTTTGTTTCCTACCAACTTGCATAATTGTCACTAATGTTGCATCAATTGCTGCCATTCACAAATATACTTGCTTAATTTTGCTTTGCTTAACTTTAACATTGCTTACATAAGCAAGCTAAATTATTTTCTTGCTTAATTTCAACCTCAGAATTCACAAACAACAAATTAAGCAAGGAAGAATTGTTATGTAACACCTCTTCCCATTGGTCAATACTTGTCAGAAGCTTAATTTTGGGTGTGAAATTAAGAACATGTGTGTAAGCAAGGTGAAAACTTTAAGCAAGCCTTGTACCTTGCTTAAACTATTTCTTTGCTAAATGCTACATGAATTACAAAATTGCAAAACATTCTATAAGTAAGCACAAGTGAAGAAAATTTTAGCTTAATTTGCATTTGTGAATTTCAGCAAATGACAGCACTATACATTAAAAACAGAATAAATTAAATGTGCAATTTTCAGTGACATCTTGATTTACATGTTTATCAAACTATTAACAAGAACTTCAAAGATTTTCCAAGAACCTTCATCTGGTACATTCTCTACAGAGACAACTACATCATAATACAAACCATCACACTGGGGTCTAAACACACTTTCATTTTGTCCATTTACTGTACATCTAGTTCTTGTAACGATCAATCGAACAGAACTTCACAGATTTTCCAGGAACCATCATCTGGTACATTCTGTACAGAGATAAATACATAATAAGACATGTCGTCACAGATGTGTCTGAACACACATTCATTTTGACCGTTGTTCTCAGATTGACTTGTCAGTCTAATCAACTCCTTGTTTCCAAGGAAATGCATTCTGTCTTCATCAAATTTGAAAGCCAAACTGTCTGGAAGATCTTGTCCTCCATGCACCATGAAACCTTTGTGATGACATTCCAGATTTTCAGTGACGACAGTTACTGTGAAGTTTGCCTTGTTGCTGGCGGAGTTCCATAGTTTTACCTTTGAAATAGAACATGAATTAAACACTGAACTTTATGCCATTTTTTTGCTTGTAACAAAACTGGCTTTGACCCTTTTCCCGACCATTTAACAACGAAGGAAGAACGAAGACTTGATGACTTGCCTTCAGAGCTGCGCTGCATGATTCTTGGTTCAGAAGTACGCAGGTTGCTAGGCTACTATCCACAAGTTCTGTGTAGTCGTTGCCATTGGATAGGAGATCAGGTGATGGAATGACTGAGGGTCGATCTAGGTCAAGGTCATAGCCAACATATTCTCTCCAAACCTCTACAATGATTTGAAAAATTATTCTTTCTATTTAAAGATAATGGATTTTCTAAGTATGTATGTATCATGTGTCCTTCGCGTGCGAAGACGACCATATTCATCTGCTAGTTCTACGATGAGTTCATAGATGGCTGATGAGCCCAATTTTAGCCTGGAATTTTCTGCTGCAGTGAGAGCAAGGGATGTCTGCATGTGTAGTAGTAATAGACTGTGATTTCCTGTTGATGTTTCAACTTGACATCGATGATCCTCTGCTCTTCATACAGTTCATTGGCGGATCTAGGGGGGGTGCCGCCGGTGCGTGCCCCCCCCCCCAACGGCCCAAATTTTCTTCGTTTTCATGCACTTTCCGCTAAATTTTGGGCAAAAATAGGGTTTGGCGCCCCCCCCAATGGGCCGGGCGCCCTCCCCCAACGGGAAATCCTGGATCCGCCCCTGCAGTTCAGCTCCCTTGGCTACTGCACTGCACCAGAGTGCACGGTCTTGAGCTAGGTGCTCCCAGGTTTCATGTTTTATGTTAAAACTCTTGAGTGCACTTTTTTAGTGTGTCCATGTAACGCTTCTTTTGACCGCCTCTTGTGTGGGCACCAACTGTGAGTTCCCCATTGAAGATTTTCTTGGGATTACGGGTGTCTGGCATTCATACTAGGTGTCCAGCCCATCTAAGCTGTGATTATGTTTGTATCATAATTAGTTTACGACTCTTCAATTTGGGAACAATGGATACAATGGAAGTTTGTACTTTTATTAGAGTAAAAGACTGAATCGCCTTCATCAGAGGATGAAATTCCTGTCAGTTTTGGAACAATAGCACATCAAGAAGAGAGCGTGAAATTTTTCTCATTTGTTCCATGCGTTTCAAATTTGATAAAACATTCGGGAGCTGTTCTGTCTAAGGATTTCCCTCCCTTACCAAGAAGTAATGGGGTGAGTTTCAAAATTAAACAATGAAAAATTCAGCATTGTTCCCAGGTGAAAAGGTCTAGCAAAATTTCTACTTCTCATAAAAGTCATGGATCAATAGGTTTCACCTACCCACTGGACCCTGTTGTGGTACTTGAACTCATCCACAGTGCCATCAACAGGATACATAGCTTTATCATGTAGGTTGGTCACTTAGTTTAATGTCGTGTACACCCCTGTTGGTGGAAGAGGCAGGCGTGGCATCACATGTGGCCTTGGGAATCACCGCACACAAGCAAGTAGGAGTGCAGGCAAGAGATCCACCCTGGCTTTAAAACCCTTCATAGGGAACCCTGGTCCAACCAAAAAACATTCACAAAAGGTTTGATGTCTTCAGACATTGAACCAAAGGTTACTTACCCACTGGGTTCAGGACTCTGTAGTCAGCAGGACAAAGACCTTTAACATGTAGACTGATCACTTAGTGTTATGTCTTTATATGGAGAATCTTGGAGAATCTTCAAGTTCACTTACCCACTGGGTTCAGGACTCTATGGAAGTACTTGAATTCATCCACTGTTCCGTCAACAGGATAACTATTATAACTGTCGCTGTCCTTGACTCCAATATGTGCTGCCCAGTCTACATCATTAATGTCTGATAGGCTTACATGTTTTGTTATGAAATCCAGTACACCATTGATGTAGAGATCAGTCCCATCATTTTCGTGAAATGTACCCGTCAGCAGAAACCAGTTGCCGACCGTCAGAACTGTATCTGACCTGGCAACTGATCTTCCAGATGGAAGGTCAATCCAGATGTCAGTTCTATCAACATCCATTTTGAATGTAAATCCCTGTTGAAATTGAGTTCCACTTGCTGCAATGTAGCATTTTATGGTGGCTGTTGGTTTATACCAGATAGAAACAGTCATTCCAGATGGACAGTTGAGCAGATTGGTCCAGCATTCTGTCGCAGAGCCTGTTAGACCAACCTTGCCTCCACCATGGAGATACAAACCTTCACCTTTGATACCAGCAACATGATCTGATGACACAACACCTGAGGCTGTACCAACTGTATTGACTCCATTTATTGTGTCTCCTGTGTAGTCATCAAAGTTCATGGAGACTTCTGGTGTGACAGAGTTGTCCTTCAGTAGATATAACTTGTCATTTGTCCCAAATGTTGTGTAAGAGTTTCCTTCAACTTCTGTCTTGTTGGACACATGACACAAGTGACAAACGTTACTCTGAGTTGTATCTGTGTAGAATCCAGGACATCCAGTAGTTGTCAAACTTCTATCAAAACATTCAGTTGCACAATCCTGAAGAGAATTTCTTTGTTCATCACAGGTTAAAGTTGAACCTATTGCATTTATTTCTGATGTTGATGTTCCAGGTATTGCCTTGTATGGCATCTGGATTTCTGGTATGAATCCTTCAGCTAATATTAGTAAATAAATCACTGTTCCGATTATCACAACATGGGAGATGTTTTTCGCCCGACTCATATTCCCTCTGACAATTTTTTAAAAATATTTTCTCTCTGTGAAAAATTAAAACTTATTCCCTTGGCAATGTTCAACTTTGGAATGATTCTTTTTGCAATTGTTCAAAACATCAAATTTAAAATTTTGTGTCAGCATTAAAGTTTAAAGTCTTCAGTAACTGTTGGTTTAAGAAGCTGGCTTCATTGCCTGGAAAAATATCAGACACAAATAGGGATTATCTCTTATTTATTTTTGCTGCCTAATTAGGCAGAAGAATTTGGATTGTTATCACTACAAAAACTCTTCAATTTGATGTCACTTTTCCACAATAGAATTCCATGCTGTGACTTTCACAGAATGCTGGGCCATGGCTAGGCTCCTGACATTACTATCAATTTAGAAATTTACAGAACAAAGGAGGGAACAAAAGAATTCCATGCTGTGCCTTTGAAGTGTTATTGTTCAAACATGGATAGAATTTCATCCTCTGCCTCAAGTTGGGAACAACAAGTGTTTCTGTTGGCATGACAGAAATACTATTGTGGCTAAATTAACCCAACTTCAGGAGTTGCTTCCTCCAGAGTCCAGAACAGATCCCATATTTATAATTTCTTCTAAAGTGGGTGTCTTAAAATCTTCCTGATGTTTATAATTAACTGAACAATATTAATTGTTACAGGTCACTAATATCAGTACTGATACTAAAATTTGGCCTGCATAATTGGGTTTTGATCTAATTTGTCAGGTCTAGTTGTCAGATTGGCCGAGCAGTCTAATGTGTCAGTCCAGGAACCCAAAGGTCGCTGGTTCAAGACTCACTGCTGCTATAAAAATACCTGATGGTGACAGTGGGATGTGTCATTGAAAAACTAGCCCCAACATACCAAAGTTGTTAAAAATGGTACCGGCAAATGTTGGCAGGACAGGTTCAAGTGCACCAGCCCTGAATGGAATGTGGGTTGTCCCTGTTCACATCACTTCAAGGTGATGGCTCACACCAAGATTGGGTGAGATGCCTGCTGGGAAGTTAAAGATTGTAAAGTGCAATTGATGCCTGAGCTGATGATACCTGCGGTATATCAAGTACAAATAACTTTAACTTGAACTTTAATTGACATAAAAGCAAAAACCTCCATTATGCATACAAAAATTTATTCTTTTCATGAATACCGTACATAACTCAGGTGAAATTGTTGTTGAGCCAGTGAATTATTGAAGACTAATCTATAATTACTGATCAATAAATTACTACTATTTTATGTTTGAGCAAAGCTGTTTCACTTTATAAACTACAGAGTTTAACTTTGGGTATTTAATTTTTAATGTGTAATATTGTTTACTTCAATAAAGTACTTCCATCCTCTCAGAATTACTTTTTAAACGAATTAAAAGAAAGTATTGAAATGTCCCACAATTAAAACATGATATTGAATTAAAATACCTATTTATTAATAAAAATAATTACGAATAGGAAAATTAATTGTCATAAAAAATGAGGAGAATTTTTTTAGTCATTACTAGGGACAAAATTGTGTTTACGTTTTGGGTGAAGAGTCACACTAAGGTTTAGCTTTAGCTATAGCTTCAGCACCATATAAACATTTCATTAGTGAATGTGTTATTCACCCGCATTGGGTGTATTTCATATCATTTTGGAACAATAGCACATCATAAGCACAGCGTGAAATTCTTTCGTTCTCCTCCCCTTTGTTCTCATCATTTCCAAAATGATAGGAATTTCAGGAGACATTCTTGCAAAGTTAAAAAGCACAAAAAAGCACAATTTTATAACTAAAATTATGAGATGGTGTGCTGAACTGCAATGATAAAGCAGGAAATTTTCTGCTGCCTCACAACTGTGGCAGCACCAGATGGGCAATAAATACAAGCTATACTTTGGTGCCTACTGAGCCATAATCATTTTGAAATCTCCAATGACTTTGAGTATCTTTGCAAATGATCACCATTGTTAGGATAAAATTAAATGTTTTATTAGAATATTTTACACACAAGAGATAGTCACCACTTTATGAAATTATATAAAAATTTCACACATTTTATGACACTAATTTTTACAATTTACTGGAATGGTTATTGCACAACATTTATATTGTTTGTTTACCATGTATTTAACTGAGACAACAATTATCTTTTAGTATTCCAAGCATTGGCGGATCGGGGGGGGGGCAAATTTTCTTCGTTTTCATGTACTTTCCACTAAATCTTGGGCGAAAATAGGGGTAGTGCCCCCCAATGGACTGGGTGTATTGTATGTATTCAAGACGCATGCAGATACCAAAATATTCGAGTCTGAAAGCCATAGTACTCAAAATAGTTATCCACCCAGATCACCCAAATCAACGAAAGCAAATATAGGCTACATGTCCAATTGTCTGCATTAAATCAGACTAAAATATCAGCTGCTGAAATTTATATTTCAAGTTCAGGTTTGTGTTCAGGTTTGTTTTGGGTGCACTGTAGTTAAGCAAAAGGTTCACATATTAAAGGCACTTGTCAACGAGACGATGCACACATCAGATAGCCCCGGGCCCTATCGTCAGTTATTTTTTCCGTTTGTT
>JBCAUI010000329.1:0-10444 GCA_038406195.1 Haplosyllis anthogorgicola
GATCGATGATCTTGAAGTTCTCAACCTTGGGCAGGGGGTGGTTGTGCTCTATGGAGTGACGGTAGATAGCAGAGTTACTGCGACTGTTCCCTTGCTCTTTGAACAGTCACAGCCACACTGTATGTGCAATCGGGCAAAAGTGATGATTAAATTTCAGTATCTTCTATTCTGAGTATTAATGATATTGCAAAGATGTTGTACAGAGGATAAGTAACTTTTTGACAATACATTGTTAATGATAGTTTCTACTTCACTTTTGTCGATTGTCCTAATATTGGAGTATGTTTTAATAACAGAGTAAAGTTTGGCACCCAGTGTTGTAGCTCCCAACAGCAGCTTCTCATCCTTTATCCCATCTACTTGGTCTATTGTGGTCAAGAGTTGCTCTTTACTGAGATGGTCGGGGTTGTATCCACTCCATCTTTCACGTGACACTTTCTATGATTTTCAGCTGCTCTTCTTTGCTCTTCTTCTTCTCTTTCCTGTTTTTGTCTTTCTGCTAGTCTTCTGGTGAGGACTCAATGGAGAGGTGTGCGGGCCTGAAATCCCATTCCGCTATTCTCTTGTTGTACTTGGGAGTTTGTCGATGAGGGTTTTATCTGCTTTCTGCCTAGTACTGTGCCTACTTTCTTATTTTTAGTAGGTTGGAAAGCATTTACTTTCTTTAATGCTTCTAAAGTGTTTATGAATATATCCCTCTGTTCTTTTTGATGTAGTGATCTATGCAATTGCATTATGAAGTATATGGTGTGGTAAATCTGAACGATGTTCCCCCAGATTTTAAGGTGAAAATTGATCTGCACATACTTTCAATATGGTCTAAGTAGAATTCCAATCACAGATCCTGCTAATGTCCAATATAATGTCCAGATTATCCATATTATGGCTATAGCACTGTACAGTTTTGTTTGAAACTAAGTAGAGTCTGTTAAAATTTGGATGTAAAAATAGGATAACAAATCAGTATCCATTTGTCCATTTTTGAATTTTATAGTAACTATCATTGGCAAATGCCAGTAAATTTATCCTATATTATTTTAATATGTCTTTGGCAAATGCCGGTGAAAATTTTGTACAGATTATTTATAATCTTACATGGTAAAATAAATTTTGAATCGATCCTAAAGTGTTCTTAGGCTAGGACCTCCATGTAGTAAGTAGCTAAGCCTAGGGTGGCATGTTACTGGCTGTCTAGCCTGCTATGTACTGCTTAGTAGGTGTCATCTCTAAGGCCTCGTGGGCTCTAATGCCCTCTCTGCATAGCTGCGGCTGCTAGCTAGGGGGTATAAGGGGCGGAGCTTACGTGCGTAGCCCGTAATATCCCCGGCAATAAGGGTCCAAAATGAGGTCTTTAGAAAAATGGTTTTGAATGATGGAGAAAACTTCTTCAGGACATTTACAAATTTACATTGTTTGAATACAAGAATTTCACCCTTAACCTGAAACTCTTTTTCGCTCTTTTTATGGACGGAGGAAAATACTATTCAAATTTCTAACCATCTGTCGTCAAAGTGGGTACATTTTCGCCAAGGTCAGTCATTCATAACGTTAGCCTTGAATCTAGTAGTCCACCATTGAGTTCTACAAAATTATTACACCTGTTCGCACTTCACCGTACTAGGATGAAATTTTCTATTGTGATCAATTCTTGCTTTTGTATCTCTCTTTAAGTCGGGACAAAGATGGTTCTTATGTTGTTACTTCCCACATTACGTGCAGCTCTATTACATTACCCAGAAAACTATCACATTGTGCTAGGACAACGTCACAATACACACAATTATCTTGTTTTATCCGTGCTATCACCATAATAGAATACAAGAATAACGAACACTGGACCCACCCTATATCAAACATGCGATACTGTGGTCATAGCAGATTGGTTTTTAGCCAACTTCCGGTGCTTAACGTCTTCTTGTATTCTATTATGGTGAGGTTCCTGTCAAATGGTGCTCGAGGGCTTTTTGGTCAGAGATCGCCTGAAGATTCTCTCCGTTGGAACAGGACTTGAGGCAGCGATGTAGTGACGTCTGGAACTGCGTTCACATGTTTTCTTGAGTTGTTGTCGAAATTGTGCTCCGGAAATAACGTATATGAAGAAGTTGGCTGCGTAGTTGACCTCGGAAATCAGTTCCAATATTGCGCTAACGTTATATGTAGTAATGAACAGTTTACGAGCAAGCGCCATGTTGTGCTCTATAGAAATACGTAGAAGAAGTGAGACCAGAACTAAAGGCAGTAAGGTTACCACATACGTAAATGATACAATCAACAACATACAAGTTGTTTTGTTCCTTTTGGAATAAGCTCTGACAGAGTGCGCTGTCCCATGCTTCGAAACATTGTCTTTTAGCGATCTGATTTTGAACAGGATACTCATATTCAATATCAGAATGACAAGTGCAGGCAGCATGAACTGCAGGACCAGTTGGTACAAATAGATATGCATTGCGACATAGATTTTCCGGTATCTCTCTGAAGATTCACAACTTCCTTTCCCAGTCTTCTCAATAACGATTAGCCTAAAGATCTGAGAGTAGGACATCATGGCAAATACAACAACGATTGTTGTTAAAGCATGCCTTGGCTTACAGAAGAGGTCCTTTTTGAAGGGGAAATTAACAGCAATATATCGTTCAAGTGTCATGCACAGAACAATCCATGATGACATCAGGTAACACACGTGTTGAACAAATTCATGGATCTGCAATGAAAGAAAACAGAATCGAATGACAATGAAATATATAATATGAAATACGTAAGTATGACCCACCCAGAGTTGAAAGAAAAAAAGAGTTACCTTTGGGACATGATACGGAAAATAATATAAGGTCCATATTTACCAAAATCTTAAATAGTTTGAAAATTCAGAGCAGTTGTATTAAATTTCAATTTGTAATTCTTTCAGAAGTAATGAGTACTTCATGTGCTCAATTCACTAACTGGTTTTCCAGAAGCTTGATACATTTTTCATTTTATTCCCTAACGTTGTCCGAATTTCGAATGTTCCTAGAGAAATAAAAGTTTGTTTCTCGTGAGATAATGAAACTGGAATTTACCTTGCAGGCAGCATCCCCATATTCATCAATGATTCCTGTGTGGCCCGTTTTCTCAAGTAACTTGTCCAGCCGTTTGATATATTTGAATATCAAAACTAAACTGTCAAAAACAGCCAATGTGCACAGGTAATGCGAATAGGACTTGAACCTGTAACGCTTTGACTTCAGGACGATGAACGACAGCACGTTGCCGGTAACTCCAATTAGCATGATGATTGGCGTGCCGATCTGCTGAGCCCAGAACGTCCAGCTCACTTGTGCCAGTCCTCCGCCTCTGGCATACCCTGGTGGAAAATAAAAGAATTTGATGTAAATTTAGTCCCACTAGTTTGATAGTATCACCCTTAATTCCCACCACGTCTGCCCAGGTTCCATTCCCGGATTGTTGCATAGTGTGTTCTTGATGAGACACGAAGCTGTAACATGGCAACGGACAGAAGTTCTTCCAACCCTTTTCGTATGTTAAAGATTTGTTTGTTTGCATGCAGTTAAATTGTCTTCTACCGGTTATCCGTTGCCGTGTTCTCTGTTTTTTAAGCTTTGCGGGCATGATCGAGTGTACAGGTAATGCACGCATTGTTTAATATTATGATAAGATTAGGGCTTTCGGCATATTTACCATAGAATCACTTCCCTTGCTGAAGATTTAGCAAATTTATTTTAGCCATAGAAATTTAAATCACCCAAAAATGTAATACAATCTGCTATTATCTCAGCTGCGGTTTCTGTGAAGTTGTGAGCGACCAGGAAAAGACAACAGTTACGATGTTTGCAAGACAGTATGGTCATGCCAAGAAGAGCACTTTCAATACGACTGTATTGGTGTCAAATCATTTGAGTTATGATACCCTGTGTTATCTCCTGTGGGTATTTTGAATCTGGGAGGGGGCACAACAAGCGTTCCTAATCGACGTGGTTGATGAAAACATGCCTTAACCTGTCATTTAGTTAATTAACAAACTCTTTCCAATCAACAGATGTTTACTCGTTAGATGTGAGAAGATAAATGGATGGATGGATAAGCAGATTCTTAAAGCTATTTCTTAGTTATAATACATTAGGTATTACAAGCGCTAATTGTGTGGAATGTAAAACCATAGAAGTAAATCAATGCTGATGAGGTAATGAATACATGGGCAATGTCACGTAATACCCTCAAGTAACTTGTTTTCTTTAACGTGGGCAATGGATTCTGTTGTAAAGATACAATTGAGTGATAATCATTACCATACAATTTATTGTGTAAAGATATAAACCGTAACCAAATGTCTGTAGACAGAAAACAATTTCTGATAAGTTGCCATTATCAACCTATTGTGAACATAATTTACGTAATATGTTTCGAAATTGAAGTCTGTCGCGATCGTTGACTCTTGGTCAACTCAAGATAGTCTGAGTATTCGTCAACCAGGACGCGACAGTCCTTTAGCTTCTAACAGGGAGTTATCTAGCTCGTACTGAGAAGGTTTTCCTTCTTAATTTGGATATTTAGTGACAAAGGATAATCCCTTTAGAAGACAGGTATTTAAAGGAATATGCAGATGTATTTAAAGGGATAGGAACTCTACCAGGAGGCCCATATCACATAAGACTGAAGCAGTCTTACACCCCAAAGCAACATCCACCACGATCAGTGCCACTAGGAATGCAGTCTGCATACAAAGCAGAGTTAGAAAGACTGACAAGAGAAAGAATAATTACTGAAGTGCACGAACACACAGAGTGGATTAACTCTATAGTACCAGTGATGAAATCTGATGGTAGTCTAAGACTCTAACCGAAGTCTGTCCGTTGACAGAAACTATTGCATAATCTCTACCACCTACTTTGTTATTTCAAGTTGAAAACGGTATTTAATAGGCAAAAGATAAAGAGGAAGCGACACATTTCTTATTATGAAAACATGCATGCACCTTCTCCGAGGAATCATTCAGTTAACACATGATTCTGAGAATTATTAATTGCATCGAATGAATCTATCCACATTGCAATTATAAAACATGAAATTCAAATAAAATCATCCGTTTTCAAATTCAGTCTATTTTTTTTCAGAAAATAATCAAATGAAAAAAAATCTTTCTGGCCTTCATCTTTCGATTTCCGTAAACAATAACCAATTGGTAGGGACGTCAGGAGTTAGGTCGATGATTCTTCTGAAAGCTTTAGTAATTCCATCTTATACAGGTAAATATTTGATACAGGTTTAAGAACCAAGTAGCCAATGGACGTCATACAGTGATGGCTTTGTACACAGTATACATGTATTATGTATAAGAGTGTATGATTCATCTTTATTTATTACTATCAGAGTTGCTTGTCCTCAGTTTTGATGTCCAGGCGGGTTATGCGTTGATGGGTTCGAATGTGCCTTAATTGTATAAATTAATATGAGATGTACTGATGTTGTATTAATTCGTATGTTCCAAGTTAATAAAAGTAAACCACAAATGTACAAATAGTTTACGAAAAACCACCTGCTGATACTTTAGCTTGAGGGTTAAGGTTTGGCTACACCAGCGTTTGATGCTTCATGTTTTCGTAGGGATGTCGCGACAATATTGAAAGAGATTTCGACCCTGAAAAATAAGATCACTCGGTGATGCAAATTGGAGGCGCAATAAAACACATTTGGTGGAGGCCATCCTCTTGCGATTTTCATCGCGTTTTAATGTGTTTAGTGCAGCTTGTGCCTGGCGAATCACAATATTCAAGTCCACAACTCACTAGTTGGTTTCAGTTTAATGAATTGGTTTGATTTAATGAATTGGTATCACCAAGTTGGGTGAGCGATTTCCTGCAAAGTGGAAATGTAAACCACCTCGTATTGGCTAAGTTAGCTCTGCTAACATTTTCTGAGTACGCCTGTGTCTGTCTTGCTCTGTGATATTCCGATCAATTGCATGTATTTCTATTAACAATTTACAACCATGAAATTGTTAGTAAAATTTCTCCCACTAATAGCTTCATTTAACATCACTTCACTTCATTTTGTCTTGACGAGTTCTTTGGAATTTTTTTTCGTAAGATTTAAGGCAAAAGCAAACAGATTCCTACAGCATTTTACTTTCCCTTCACATTTTGCTGTGTGCTTCTTTTCCAGGCTGAATACTTTTGATTTCCCAGTATATTGCATGATAGAGGAAATGAAGAAAAGAAGAAGCAAGTCACTCTTAAAAGGCATCTTCATGCTAAAGATTCTAGGTGTAAAAAAGAAATTCGAATTAATTAGCATATGATGGCTATTAATGGCTACTGTCATGTTGTACATTGCATCTATCCCCGAACAATGTATATACATCAAGCTTTGTTCCAATCTGCAGAGATATCTTAATTTGTCTATTTTAATCAGAAGATTATTATGTTGAAAAGAATAGCGCCAATCCCAACTAATTAGCAAGTCATTGGTATATACTATTTCCTGCCATTTAATCAATTTAAAAAACCCTGTCTGGCATAAAGGAAATAATTGTGCTTCGATTTTAATCTAAGTCACTCATTTTAAAACATAAACTAATTTATGAAGAGCAGAATTATTTCTATGTTATTCCAAAAGAAAATTGTGCTGTGGATAATTCTATCTACAGAACAATGTTGCTTTAAGAACAATACTGTAAAGAAAATCCCTACAAGCTGTGCATATATTTCAACAAGCCGAGGGAATTTGTCAGCTTTACTCAGGATCATTTATTTGATTTGCCAACAGAGTCAATTAGAACTCAAACTTTTCATTTCCCTTTCAGACTTTTAGAATTGTGTCCATTAGATCAAATCAAGGCACACGTTGTGGTACTTAGATTGTGTTTAATGGTCCATGGAACAAAGTAAACGAGTTGAATCGTACAAGTGATTCGGTGTCTTTTTGCCTCGACCCAGTGTGTAAATGATCACAATCAATCCGCAGTATTTGCTCTGTAGGAACTCATGCTGTCCATTTTCATCAAACGCAAGCAGAGTTTACAGGAAAGTAAGTCTGTTTGAAAGGAAAGCCCATGAAGAGAAAGTTTGTCCCTAGCAAGTAGCCTGTTAATTTAAATGCATTGAAAAGATGTTTTAATAATTTTAACAATTCTTTTCATAGACTCTAATAATTTCACCTAATGGTAAAAAAAATTACCAAAATACAGCAAACTTATCACGTTGAAATGCGTAGATGTTGACGGCGGGGCTCTCCAATGTACAGGGCCATATTTGTACTCATTTGCATTTAGAAAGAAACCACTGTCAAGAGATCCCATTTATTGTCTTTCCGATAATTGCTCAGTGGCTTAAGGTTGGTGTATCCCGGATGAATACATCTGATATAGGCTGTCCTATATGTGACTGGAGTTTCCTTACAGTTGTGGCCAATATCACTTCTAGATTCCATCAATCTGTAATGTATTTCTCTTGTACATTTGTAGCTAATCTATTTATTGCTCTTCTTCCAAATGACTATATAGCTCGTGCTATGTAAAGTTTACATATACCAAAGTAAATCTTTTTGTTTAATATGCAAGAGAGACAATACCCTGTTGCTCTAATTGATTTACCTGTACTGTTGTGATGTTGTAAAGTATTTTATGGTGCATTGGCACCCAGGGCAATCAGGGCAAAATGAATTAAATGTATATATTCTGTCTCAGCTGGTAAACTAAAATTAATCTCTTCTGTGAAGTACTCTGATGGATCTTGTTGTCTCGTGCAAGATCTAAGACGTACAGTTCAGAAATCGTCCGTTAATATCGGAAAAGGACATCAGAGCTTTCAATAACTAACTCTGCCTTCGTTTGTACACTTTACTTTCGTTGAGTTGTTTACCGATTGTTACATTGGGTATCCATGCTTCATGCAGTGCCCTTTCATCCTCCTGATGCTTTTACAAAAAAGGACTTCGCATAAATATTAGTCTAAATGGATAAAATTACTGAGCCATGCTTCCTTACATGACGAGAGTCAAAGACTTAAGACTCCAAATTACGTTAGAACACAGAATGTTAACATCTCGTTATTGCCTTAAGCCAAAGCATATCTAATTTGGCTAAAACTTACAACAGCGGCGGGGTTACACAATAGTCTGATAACTAAGTATGTAGATGTAGAACGTGAATAGAATTCCTTATTCTGGTAAAAATGTCTCTTGGGGATAGAATCTAGTAGAAATGGTTTTAAGGCATCGAATAGACACCGTGTGCTTGAAAATTCATACTTTCAAACGTAGCTAAACTGAACTTGATTTCTAAAGCAATTTGTTACGAAACTTTGTTTGTTACGAAACAATGTTTGTCCTGTAACCGTAACCTTTTCCACACTTTTCATTTTCTAATATATCTTGGGATGTTCGCACGCAAAGGTAGGTGGATAAGCATTTCCTGTGTGTTACTTGGATAGCAATCGTTTTGCATGTGTTCTTCTATCTGTGGACGTCCCGCTGGGTCACATCATATTGACACTGTTACGAAGATTCTGCTTTGACTCTCGATATTTTTTTGAGAATTTAATATAAGTGAAAGAAAGGAGGCTTGATCAAAGTTAGGAAATGATAAAGTACGGTATCAAAATGCTGTTTAAAACCGTAAACAGAAGATATCAAAACTGTGTCATAATTAAAAAGAAGAAGGGGAGTAATTACAGAGGAGGCAACCTAACTTTCACTTTCTGAAGTGAATCAAAGCTTGTGCACACAACTCTACTGTCACGCGCCATAAATGTCGTCTGTGGTGTAAAAAAGCATAATTTTGAGAACAGTAGTCTCGACTTAAAGCTTGAACACCAAAAATGACTTTAAAGTAGGACTTGAGTGACTTGAGCCCTATTGGACAAGGAGAGGTTCCCATGCTGTCGATTTAACCGCTTTGCTCACTCCCGGCAATTTCTTTGAACAAAGAATATGTCACATATGTCACATATGAATATGTCCAGAAATATCCTATTGATGAAATGTTGGAACACGTCCGTTGTTTCATAATATTTCTCATTATTCTTTTTGTAAAATGTTGGTAGATTTATGTGGATGTTCTTGGTAATACCATCGTGTGATTACACTTTCAGCAAGAAAATATTCATCTGATACACATATGAATATAAAGGTGTACTATTAACCATAAGGCTTCCGGGTGAATTATTGTATTAAAGAAAGTACTTGCCGTATTGCTCATGATAACTTACTTTTTTGTTAATGAGACTCAACGTTTTAATTCACGTTCCAAGTTTATCAGTCTTAAAGAACTTTTAAAAGTACATTTCTGCTATCTTTTAGGCTTGTCTCCGTGATGAAAACTTCCTCAATTAAAGTTTAATGTTCATTTCTTGAAGGAATCTCTAAATCATGGAGCAAGATAATCGCTACTGAAAATCGTTCGGCAGAGCAAGGTAATTCCTGGCAAGCTTATCTTTTGAAACGGAACCTACTAGATTGATATGGCACAAGCGTTTCTATGGTAGTTAGGATTGCCAGCCAAATATCAAAGAAACTAGCTGGAGCCAATCTTAAGAGCTCTCCATTTTTAAGTGATTAAATTTTGTAAAAAATACATTTTGTAATTATAAAATATCATTTCGTATGTGATCTTCGGGGAAGGATGAGACAGTTTCAAATGAAGATGTTCTTCCAATAACATGAGATATAGACACTGTCCTTGTCATTGTCACCTCAATTATTTTTCAAGTGACCACGGTGACTTTAGACCAGACTACTTAAGCCATGCTTATGACGTGGCTTATGTGCACTGTTATTTGATATGCACACTTGATCGACAATCAAGTCGATCGACAATCGATCGCATCCCCATCTGATTTGGGAAAATGCATTTCTGGCCATTTCAAACACTTGGTAGAAAACAAAATTTCAGTGTATTTTGCATTGGACTTAGACTTTCTTTATGGAGTTGGCTCAAGGTACATACAGTGAGTTGAGGGAGCTTGCTCAGGGGACAAACAGTGTGCACTAGCAACATGCAAGTGCAAGACCCCCCCCCATTCTGATTTGGGAAATGCATTTCTGGTCATTTCAGACACTTTGCAGAAAAAAAATTTCAGTGTATTTTGCATTGGACTTAGACTTTCTTTATGGAGTTGCCTCAAGGTACATACAGTGAGTTGAGGGAACTTGCTCAAGGGACAAACAGTGTGCACTTGCAATTTGCAAAACCAAGGTACATGTATGCAGTGGGTTGAGGGAGGGAGCTTCCTCAAGGGACAAACAGTGTGCACTTGCATGTTACACCACAAAAGACCTAATTAGGTAAAAAAACATTACTTTAAAAGGCATATCTAAGTAAATCGTCACTTTAAGTCCGCTTTTAGGCCTAATCAGCCAAAAAACATTACTTCAAATGGCATATCTAAGGAAATCATCACTTTAAATCCACTTTAAGACCTAATTGGCCAAAAAACATTACTTTAAATGG
>JBCAUI010000340.1:0-10443 GCA_038406195.1 Haplosyllis anthogorgicola
ACCCATACCCTGGAAATACTTAAAACTATTGACAAAAATTTAAATGAGTACTGGTTTTCTCCAAAAAATAGGAAAAATCCTCAAAAAATAGGAAAAATAGGAGTACCCTCAAAAAAATAGGAAAAAATAGGAACTTGACGCCCTGGGTCACTTTAAAATACACGTGCTCTTCTAATATTGGGTTCTAAGTTTGCTGTAATTTACGTTCAATCCATCTTTATGTTTTAGTCGTCAACTGTGAGTAAAAGTGTCAAGTGCCATGCCATAAACATTGTTTAAAAACATTTATATTTGTGCTCTGTTTTGCTTTAATTTGAAAGGCCTTATTTTGAAGTTCACCTGATTCTCTTGGAGATTCTTCAAACACTGTTTACACATCTTTGGCAGGCATCCCTTCACTTCATTCAGACCGTCTTCGTTTTCATTTCTACTTGCATAACTTACAACTGCAAATATAAGTACATGTACACTTTTCTTGATATTTGTGAAGAAGGTCTTGTGATTTCCTCAGGAAAGGCCACAATACCGTATTTATTCGAATTAAAGCACCCTCTCGAAGAGAAGCACCCCCGGACATATGGACATTTACTTAGTTAAATTTTGTCACATGTTTGTGTGAAAACACTTGAGTGGCGGAACTGTCTTAGAACGTCTAATGTCTTGAACTGAGTGGCTCATAATCCAGGTCTCTTCACAAGTAGAATTTTTTAAAACGAAGCAAGCCCTCAACATTTGGTCTTCACACCAGGTGATTCTATTCGAATAAATACGGTACCTAACAGACACTATGTACTTAATAGTTACTATTCTGTTAAATAAGCGAAACACTAACAATTTTACACAAATAATTTTAAAATCCAAATGACATACCTGCCGTATATCCCTCTATAAGAAGTGACATGAACATACGGAACTCCTCTGGATTCTTCAAACAGTGTGAAACGACAGATAAAAATTCTGCGCTCAATCGATTAAAGTACGTTACACACAAAGTCTTGAGGTCTTCGCGGATGTACGATCTCTGCAGAACCTGTCGACAGTGAAAAACAAATCATAGCGCAAATGCAGTACGTAAAGGAAAACTCCTGATTTACGGCCACCTTTTTTAATCTGTTAAATTTGGCCGTATATTAAGAGTGGCTGTAAAGAAGGACTGTATTTTGCTACAGTTTTGAAGCAAATATTTGGAGCCAACATGGCTGTAAAGGGTGGCCAAAAATGAGGAGTTTTACTGTACATTTATGTATGTGCTCACATTTGTGCTGCATGTCCAAATTCACATCCATGCACAACTACAGTAGAAACTGTTTTGAGCGACACTGAACTTCTCCCTCAGAAAAGTGTCATGAAAGGCAGGGTGTCATCCAAAACAAGGTAATTTAAACTTGTTTTAACAACTTTGTATGCAATGAAAAGTGTCTTAAAAACAATAAAACGTCACGTTTCTACCTTTGTCAGTGTTTGTAATGCAATTGTTGATGTCATTAAAACTCCATACTTAGCCTCCATCGGTATATGACCAGTGTGTTTTTCAGTAATGCAGCCAAGACGCACACGTATCTGTTGAAGAAGGATTCAAATGCAATTTATCAGTTGCAATATATAGTGGCCTTCCCACAGAGCGACCACCTGGTTCAGGCTGCAAAAGTAGCCTCCCTGAAGGATTGGTTGCTTTGTAGGAAGACTTTCTCGCCTACTTATCTTTTAGAATAGAGTATCTTGGTGGTTGGTCTGTAGGAATGGACGCTCACAAGGGTGGTTTCTGTGTAGGAAGGCCACTGTGTAATAGCGTGATACAATTCTATATCATTTTGCAAGAAATAAGACCACTGTGCCTTAAACTTTACACATTTAGATTCACTTGACATAAATAAATCCAAACGGAAATGATCTCATTTTACATTAGAGAAGAAAAGAGTGTAATGGTCATGATATTACATGTACACAAAAAAACAAATTGTGTAAATAAAATCAAAGTTCACATAATATGTCAAATGATGTGTTAAGCATGGCGTTGTGTTGGTTTATTACCTAACGATACTCCTTTAGCATAAACCAACTTAATGCTTAACGCATCAACTTCTTGGAATTGGATGCGTTAAAGTTTGAGTGTTGCGTTAACCGATGGGCATTAAGTTTATGAAAACTGGATTGTTCATCAAATGGTGTACTAACCACAGAAAGGCCCGTTAAAACATGAATTTTACAAGTACTTACACCATCGAAATATTCCTGCAGATTAGCCATATGTGACGTGTTATGCACGGCTTGTTTCAGCAATTTCTCCATAAATTGCTTGTATTTATATTCAATGTGTTGTACTTTCTGAAAATAGTACAATTCACATAATACAGTTATATCAACATTTGATGAAATCACTTAAAAATTTAAGAACACACAACAATACTTACAGCATAGTTAACATTTGCTGCGAACACAATTACTGAGTATTTTGTCGCATAAGATACACATATGTTTGTACATACCTTGAACAACTGCATTGCAAAGAAGCCCATAATCCAGGAAAAAGTTACACTTCCATCAACCAAAGAGAACACATCAAAGTCAGTGGGGCCATCTAGTAGCAGGAGAAGAAGTGGCATGGACGTTTTCACGAGACGTAGCTCAGTTTCTGTTGTAGATTTTAACATTTCTTCTGGTCGAATTTCAGGATTATCCGAAGCGTTTGTCGATATTATGGTCAGCAGGACAAGAAACAAACGTGCTTTATCAATGACTGCGAAGTGTTCTAATGGACAGTAGCTCAATACCTAAAATGTAATGATAAAGCGTTTTATTTGGTTGTAGAAAATGTGAAGTACCGTTTCCATAGTTACAAGTGCATACCTTTGTGATTCTGTGTTACACGAATGGGCACACAGGAATATCAATGTTTACATTTCAGAAACTATTTTAAATTGACAGAAACTGTAATGAAATACTACACGTATTTTATATAAATATTGCCGAGTCTATCAATTATTTTTAATGAAGAAACATATTACCTTTAGATATTTAAGAATTTGCAATTCTGTTTGTTGTGGATATCTCTCCACCGGAACTCTTTCCAAAGAGGACACATCCATCACCTTCTGAAGATTTTCACTGACACCTTTGAGAAGTCTCCATGTGTCCGGCGACGAGTCTAATTTCCTGCAAATGTTTGAGCAAAAAATGTCGTGTTTAAAGAAAATTCATCTTCGTAAAACACCCGAGTTGTAAGATATCTATTTACTACAATATGAGTTTCTAAAACAAATTATTCATCTTTTAAATAGGACAATAAATTGTCACTTATGATCATGTTGCTCAACGAATCCAACTGATCCCCCGTAACACTTCATTTCGTTAGTTATTATTACTTACTTGACATTTCGCTGATGCCATTTTACGTTAGAGTCACATAACGGTGACAACAAATCAGTGAGTACGACCTGTGCAGATTTCGTTTTCTTACTGCTGCAAATATGAATCATAACATTTAACTCCTGATCCGACGTTCATGTAACCAGCACGTTCAGAGGTGCGCTTCATGCAAACAGGATTTTTTGCCCCTTTAGTTTTATTACTTACACACTGTTTTGGAGGTGAATCAAGGATTTGTCACTCCGAGATGGACTCCAGGCTTACCGAGCCAAGGGTGAGGTAAGCCTGCAGGCCAGTGAGAGGTGACAAATCCCTGATTCGCTGACAAAAACAATGTGTAAGGTTTTTATTCTATAACACTAAAATGTAAGTCTGGGAAGTAAGTCAAATCCCAGGCTTACTTTTCAGACTTACTTCTTGGCTCTGTGCCAATTGTCTCCCACCAATAGGGCAACAGTAGGTGTGGCCAGGACAACTGGCACCAAGCCAAGAAGTAAGCCTGAAAAGTAAGCCTGGGATTTGACTCACTTCCCAGATTTACTTTTTATCAGGCCTGGAATTTAACAGACTTTAAATTGTCCAATCAGGAACGAGTATTAGACCCCGTTATAGAATAATAGTTTTAGTTTTGCAGCAAACATTGCCTCTGATGTTGGCACCAGAGTCAATTTATTGCCTATAATGTTTAAATCTTAGCGAATATTTTATAATTTCAGGTACAACAGCACTAGAAAATAAGTTCAAGTGTACCCTTTGGAATCTGCTCATATTGGCTCCGAAGTTGGCTACAGTCAAACATTGGAACCAAAATTTGCCACGCAACTAAATTCACACTAAAACTTAAACTAAAGGGGTGGGAGTTCCTATGCAAACAGCTACAATTGGATATGTCAGTTGTAATTAAGGTAATTTACAGGATGCAACTTGGTTACTGTTTTTGCTTTTTTGGTACCTGTTTTACGATCCCCAAATCTTCAAATTGGAACAGTTATCGACAGTAACATGTTCTAATATTAAATGTATGTAATCGTAGCTCTTTTGAGCTACATTCTCCCTTTTACGACACTTCTGTGAAGCAAAAGTTGTGTGTCGCTCAAAAGAGGTCGCACTGTACGTGTTTTTTACCTTTTCTTTCCGGAGTGAAACATCTTCTTGGTGTGGTAGATGACAGATGTCAGCATAGCAGAGTATATCGACGACAGTTCACTAAATTCACTTTTCTGGATGAAGATTCGAGATATAGAAGCAACGCTCAATTCACAATTTGTTCTGCAAAGAGAAAAATACAGTGCAACACAAACTCGTGTCTCGATTACAAAGCAAACTTCTTATTAAAGGCACACATATAAACAAAACAATAGAACGGATAAGTGCAACCCTGGTGGATCAGGGATTTCTCGTTGGGAGATGGAGGGGGGGGGCAACCTTGGGGCACCCTGATTTTTACCCACTTTTGTGTGAAAAAAACCACCAAAAACTGCATAAAAATGAGAATAATTTGCATGGGGGGAGGGGGGGTGCAGCCTTTGGTGGTCCCCCTTGGATCTGCCAATGTGAATACATACTACAACGTGAAATAACGAAATCCAAAATTTCCTGGGGAAGAACTTATGGGCCTTGGTGTTTATGGACGGTTGATATTCCGTGCTTTTTCTATGTACAAAACCTACCTTTCACTGTGTTCAGTAGCCAAGCTGTTCAGTAAATAACTTGCGATGTTCAAGAGCTGATCTTCACTGCAATAAGGAACGACAAGGGCCAAATTCTCACAGATCAGATTCCAAAGTGCTACGTGCCAATTTTCGTCCGTAATGCTTCTTGTCTGAAACAAAAGAACATTCCGTAAATAATTCATAGGAAGGAAACCTTTCTGCCATTTACACACTAGACAATACCATTTGAGTACTCCTGCAATTGGGTAATACTTAAGGGTTCAAAAAATATTTCATACAGACTCAAGAGTTCAAAATATCCTGTCTTGCTGTACCTGACCATCCCACGAACCACTGTACGTTTCTTGTGTAGGGTCTGGGGTCAAATCACAAACATACGTCACCACATTCTGGATACTTGTCACTTCTGCATTTTTGGTTCCATCTCCGAACAGAAGAATAGCTTTCACTTTCTGCATGCTCAACATTGCCTAAAAAGGTAGATAATGGTGAAGCGATCATGATACATGTTTTTGTGTTGCTGACAGTTGAACATTTCATATTAATGCCCGCCTTTCTATTATATTCCGAGGAGAGGGTCAAAACTATCGCAAGAAAGGTTTGTACAGAACAAAATATACATACTAGCAAATATAAATATTGTTTCTGGCTGCTACTCTTTAAAACTTTCATGAAGTCGGCCCACTTTTTCTTCGAAATTTGAGGATAAACTAAGCTCATATCTTCACAGGCAATGGCCGACTTTAAGGGCACTGTTGACATTTTGTTGGCATAGTGAAGACTGTAGTGAGACAGCATGATATGAAGTTCTCCCAGGCTCCACAGACATTCCAGTAATGCTGCTGCATCCAACTGAAAAAATTGATGTATAATGGCAATCCTTTCATTTACAGTTAGAGAATAAAGATATTATCTGCTGTTTATGTACATAATACACAAGCTTGTTGACAAAATGCACTTAATGCAGAAACGTGAATGTTAAATATAAGGCAGGCATACAAAAAAAGAGGCTGTTAATTATGGTTTAATGTTCACCTCTTCTGAAGACGATAAACTATCCACGTGTCCCACAAGTATCTCTGAAGTCTGACTCATCAAACTGGTAACTTGGGATGTTATCATCTGAGGAACTGCTGCATCAGCAAAATGAGCATGTCGCAAAAACACGGACAACAAGCTGCAGGCATCATTAAATACTGAAATAAAAATGTTCGTTTAGTAATTTTAGTTTGACTTCACTATTTTCTCACTTCTATTTTGATGAACAGGATGGATCATCAGCACAACGTTTCCACAATTCATATCTTTTGCAGAAAACTCACCTGCTGAGTGTTTGTCAGACACGTTTTGCAATAAGGATTTCCATATTTCTACACCCGATCCATATGGAAGTGAAGTAACTGTTTCTGCCAATCTACAGAAAGATAACGATGTAAATTATTGAAGTCAGAACAATGACGAAGACTCTGATTGACAAGCTGTTAAAAAAGAACTCTGTCTTGTTTTTCTTTTTCTTTGTTTGTATCCTATAATTGCATTTCACATCTGAACTAAGTAAAACTTAATCTACAGTGAAACAAAGAGTCACTCACTTTGTCACGAATTGTCGAGACCAGTCATGTGAACCTTTTTCTTGGTCATCCTTTAGGGGTTCTAGCATTTTCAAAAATAATTTGTTAACTTGGTGTAGTCGCTCGTATGTTGTAATTAAATTGACTAGAAAATTTCCTTTGGCAGTCTTCACATCCATACTCTGAAATAATGATAACAAATATCACAATAGCCCAAGCTTACCATACTGGATTTGTATTTGGGTTTTTTTGCACCAATTTCCATGTGTGCAGATTTAAACGGTGGTACTTATGCAGAGGAACATTAACTAAAATCAATTTTATTTTCGTTGAAAGACAGATTTACGGTATCATGGCTTAATCAACAGTTAAATCATAGGCTGTCCTGCTGTGATCCTACCTTTTCAACTGTGTTCAACACTGATGCCAGTATTGGAGTTAGCTTCGGTTCTACCGTGAGGTGATTTAGTGACAACAAAGACGTCAAACATAGATACCAGTCTTCACTCCTAAATTTTTAGTATTAAAAGATCATAATGTACACTGAAGTCGATACAAACAAGTTTACTGTGTATAAACGTCTTCACTTTGAGAAAATTCTTACTGTAGCAACATTGCGTGTTCTAAATCCAATGATATATGTACATATACATATAAATACCCCATAACCATTATGCGTTTATGTTAATATTGACGATGAAAAAACTTTACCTTTTCTTTAGGTTGAGTAACAACGAGACTAATTTCTGTAACCATAACAACTGGTGTTTATTATTCTGGTAATCATATGCCATACTGTACATATCGTATTTAACCATGACATAAAGAATACCATTCAAGGACTTAAGCACCGTCTCTGCATAAATAAATAAAGTTAAGATATTGTTATCAAATAAGGCACGGTTCTATTACACATGTCATAACATATTGAGTAAATATATTTTGTTACACTACAAAATATGTTTAAAAACTCTTACTCACGTACCTGCATTTATACAGGTGGGGTTGTCCACATTTATGCCAACTGTGTCACAAAGTTGTACAAACATTTGAAAGGCCATTGGATTATCCGACTTCACCCTGAATAATAACAAAAAATATTGCAATGGTGAAAGACATCCAAATAAACAGCATGTGTCAGCATGCTCAAGTTCACAAAACCTTCTCTCCATTTTCATTTCTGCATTTAAACTAGTGTTTCCAGTATAGAAATGAAACAGTTCTGTTCTAATTGTGGTTCAGTTAAATTTGTCTGACTAATTAGTAATTATGGATTTGATCAAGCACATACATCACTGTTACAAGATCGATGATACTCACTTGTAACTATCAAGAAAGCCCTTGTAAAATACCGGTACAAAGTTTGCCAGATGTAATTGGTGTTCTTCATTTTTCATGTTGTCATTAAAGGTTGTAAAGACGTTCTGAATGACCTTGGGCAATTTTCCGTCGCTTACACCTGCCTTAACTTTGAAGTAAAGTTCGTAGTAAGTCTCCAGTTCTCTGCAAGTTAAGAAAGGAGAATGGGCATGCCATTAATCACATCTACACAATGTCAAAAATGTGCCCATGATAATCTTCAGGTATTTCCTTGAATTCGATAAGACTCAACTGTTCTTGTCATAAAAAAAGTTTTTCTTTGTCTTTTTATTATTATTTCTACAGATCTTACAATTTCAAGAGTATACTCAATAAAATATACCTTGTAACTTGAGATTACGCTACCTTGAGAATAAAGCGTCCAATACAACTGTCTGCAACAGTTTGAAACCGTCCTGTAACTTTCCGCAACCTTTGCCTTGACGACTAAGTAGTGACATTGCTGGTGTCAGCAGCTTACTTGATACTTGTTGACAAACCTAAACCGAATACAGTGGGGTTCTTAAGTGTTATCAATATGATTTTTTTAATCGCAGCAACCTTTATTAATCACATCCCACAAATTAATTTACTTTTTGGAATCCTAATTGTATTGAATATCTAATTAATTGACAAAAGGTTTTAACTTTCAATCAGGACTTACCTGTTGAGGATTCGCCTTCTGTTTTTGCACAATGGCATATTTGTCTAAAGAAGCAGTTAGTAAGTTAGTAACTTTGTCCGTCTCTTGAATTTCTGAATTGTATTGCTTGTTCAATAGTTCAGCAGCTAATACGGTCAACTGCAGCTGAAATAGCAATTTTTCTATGTCATGGGATTACATAATAGATTACACATTTGATCACGGACGTACATGTATTTACAAGTTGTCCACCAACAGTTGCCTCAAAATTTTTCCTCTATCAGATCTTTTTACCTCTTTTTGAAATCTTGGTACGGTTTAGCTGGCATCGACGCTTGTTCAATAAAACCTGACACAGGGACGTAAGGATAGTAAGACTGTTGTTAATACCAAAACCACATACCATACAATCATATCTGCCACATAAGGCTGGTGAAAGTGTTGGCGAAGTCACTATTGCCTGAGCACATGAAATGAAAACATCCCTATGAATGCTTTCGTCCGTTTTCTTGTGTGCAATGTCATTCAGTCTGTCTAATAATACCTGCAAATTTGAAAGAAAAGAATGTACAACTTCAGACTTTATTTAAACAGTTGGATGTTAATACCACTGTGTTTTGTAGGGCCCAGCTATCAATGATATGTTAAGTTCTGCTTGTAGAATAAAGGTAATCTAAATACCTGACCAAACGTGGTCTTGAGCATCAGCGGTTGCCCATGAGATGTCACTCTGTGGCACTTACGTGTGTGTAATACATCATGTAGGCACTGCCACACACAACCTGCATCCTTTTCTTCAACTCTAAAGCAAACGAAGATATTCAAATAAATGAATATTCCACCATGTCATTTCGATCTGTTGAATTAATTTACCTTCTAGCTTTGATAACTACGTGTACTTACCGTTTCTTTCCAGCCAGAGAAAGACACAACCAATCAAGTACCACCTGCTCTTTGTTAGGTAGTCGGACGTGGTCAAACTTCCAGGCATACCTTGCGATCTTCACTTTGTCAGCCCATGATAAGGATGGATCTTTCAATTTCCAATAAATACCTGCAATTTATGAGGGCATTTTGTAAAGTGCAGCATACTCTGCTCTTTTCATTCAGAACATGCCGTCCAAGATAACATATTATCGCTCAGAATGGACATCACATCATCATCTAAGAAAACATTTCAAACGGGTGGCATTAACAAGACATTAAAGGTCTTCCATAATGCTTGTATTCTAATCAATAAAATCAGAAATTGTTCTGTGTATTTAGGAATATCAACAATGTTTTTATTTTACCTCCTCGCATGGACATCTTCTAAAAAGAGCAAAAGTTTTTATTTCGCCAAAGAGTGGAAAATTTATTTTCAAGCTGTTGCGCGTTTGAGTAATTGCGACGTCTCATTTTATTTGCTTAACCCCTTCAATACTGTTGTGTTGTGTGGGTATAAAACAAGAGAGATACTTGGATTTAGAATGCTTTATTACTTGGTAAAATCCACAGTAAAGTGACTGTTACTGTTAAGAAATATATATATATAAAATAGTTTGTGTATTAGTTGTTCAAGGTTCCTCCACCAGAGGTATCTTATGTGACATATTATTAGTCATAAACAGCCTCTCTCGGTTAGATACAATGCAAGAGACACGATGCTTATTGATTGTTCTGTAGGCAAAGCTTCGTTTGACGTCATAGGCAAGATGATCAATCTAGGAGTAAAACCTGCAATATTATATAACACTATCTTGTAATACACTCTTGGCTCTTTTAGCTTTACCCATAGCTTTAAGCTGCTTTGCTATGCTGTGCTCAATGTATCTACTACTTGGGATTGTTT
>JBCAUI010000351.1:0-22744 GCA_038406195.1 Haplosyllis anthogorgicola
AAGTGCAAGCAATGGTCTTACATGTATAGATGGTTGCCCAGTTCTATGACCATTGTCCAGTAGCCTTACGGCCGGCTAGTAACTTACAAATGATTTTAAAGATCGAACATATTCCATAATTATCATCGACATTGTATGTAAACTATTTAGACATGCCATTCGTACCGATACTTAGATAACTCAACCAAAAAGCATAAAAGTGTTCGATCGGTTTTTCCATCACGAATGATTTAAAAATTGCAATTGCTATCGCAAATACTATAACATCGCTGGAGTTTAAGATGATTTTCAGGGACAGAAAATACATCAGATATTAGACAGTTTTTAAACAATAAAATCATAAGAATAGATTAACATCGCTGGAGTTTACCTTAAAAGTTACTATGTACAAAAGATATCATATTAGTACAATTAGCTTGTTAGAATAATACAGCGGAAAATTAATACCGACGAAAAACAATGGATTAGATAGACTATACACCAGTTTAAGGGAAAAAACTGAACATAGGCATAGGTATAATTACCGTCTCAAGGACATTACTTGATATGTGTTGGTAAGTACGTCTATGACATTTTTGGGTGTCTAGCAATAGACATCATTTAAAACAAAGAGTATTTTTATGTACACTTAGACAATATATACATAGCTGATATGTGAGAGCATCAAAACAGCTTTATCAGTGTCCATAAACAGAGACTCCTTGACCATCCAACCAACCGAGCCTCCTACCGTCCACTAAGGTACTCTGAATATAAACAGCTAATAAGAAATTTTGGTGCAAACCCATGTGCATTAAAATTTTTGCATAATTAATAGCTTATGGCGCGGTCGGCGGGTAAAATATGAACATTATACTTAATAAACTAATGATATTATATTTTCCGATATGTAACAAATAAGTCTGGGAATGTGTAATCAAAACAATAGATCAATATAAATACGGTGAAATTTTGCGTTAGCGCTTCGTGGTGTTTCACACTTCAAACCTTTCACAACTTCACATAAGCCTAGCTTATTCTACAAGATTCATCAGCTCTACTCTACCAATCTACAAGTTCATCCGTTACTACACTTCAACTTTCTTCAACTTTCAACATTATGAACAGTATCCTTTTTACAATCAAATGGGTAAATAGTATCATGAGTAATATAGCAAATTAATATACATTAAGGTAATATACATGTGCATAATTAGCGTATTACTGATGGAGTAAATCAGTTTCTGATGGAAAACATGATTGACCTTAACAAAAGATTCAGTGTCTCAATCAGGATCTAAACCAATTCCTGTCAACATGCTGGAAAGCCTTGCAAAGGACTTCGGACAAGAGATATTGGATCATTGGGCTGGGAAATCCCGTTCTGAGCTCTTTATAAGAGACAGAGACTCCTGCATAAGGTATGTATAAATAATTTATACAATTTAGAATTTAATAAGGATAAATTTTGATTTTACGTTCTCAAAAGTATATGGAAAAACGGAAATTAAAATATTTTGTTCAATTTGTATATTTTCAGAACTGCAGACTTGGATCCAGCTGAGTTCCAACCTCTGGTCATGGTAGAACCTCTGTCATTAGATGCTGCGAGTACTACAGCTGAACCACCTACAGATAGTGAATTTTGTGATGACATGTCTGACGACATGGATCAGCAAAGTGATGACAGTACATTGACTGATTTTGATGACTTGACTCATGACCCTGACTACATCCCATTAACCAATGTATTTCCTACTAACCGTCACCCTTTAAGGCGTTCACAAAGACTTATGCAACCTTATTCACCTTCTCACACCATTTCTAGTGTATCTGACATTGAAGGCTGCATGGCCGAAAGTATGACTGACGACACCGAAGACACAGTAACAATTAGTGATCCTCCTACTCCACGCTATCTAATTGATTCTGACTCTAACGATGAATTTGCTTCACGTCCTGACTCTCCTCAACCATCAACCTCATCTCAAAACCCAAACTCACCCTTTCCTTTTCCTAGATCGCTTAACGGTGTAGCTTTATATCCTCGGGATAACGAAGATCCTCATCTTTTGGAAATTACTGAGTACAAGCAACTAAATGCATGGCATATCCCTGAATGCACTTGCATTACGCCTGATCCAAGTAAAGATGACCTGGCAGACTTCTATCATAAATTTGGATCTTGTCCTGTTAGACAGGCAACGAATTTTCTCACAGAATTGCCAAAATTAATCATTGAACACAATAGTGTAGAGCTCTTCAAATATTACATAGCCCATCCTGCTTTGGAGCACTTTGTTAAATCAGTGCATTACTTGTCTCAAAGCATCATGGAATCTCGGACAGGCTATGCAATAGTCAAGCTAGTAGATCCACCTTTACTAATGGTTAGATTGGATATGCTTATTAACCGCTCTAAAATAGGCATGTTTTTACCCGTTCCTGTAGAACCAACAGCATGCGACTTGACCTTACAACGACATTGTGACAGGGCTCTAAATTATTTAGAGAAACCTCTGGCTGCATTAATAGTTACGGTTAAACAGGGTAATGAGGTTTGGCGCGATGAGTGGCTTACTAGTGCCAACATAGATTAAATGGCTACATGTATTAATCCGTCAAGTTTTGGTTACTATGTAATCTTTTTGTACCAAATAATTTGTTCTAATTTTGATATGGTGCCAAATGTAAATACTGTACATATTACATGATGTTTTCATAATAAAGCTTGTCTGGTAAATCATGGTTTGTCTCATTTCACCATTGCGTACTTGCGTACATGTATAATTTTGCAAAAATTCTCGTGTTCGATCGAAATACTATATAATTTAATGGAAAAATCGGAAAAGTGTTCGTACCCTAAAATTAAGTAATTTCAACCATTAATATTTGGGAACTTTAAGTAAATTTAAAGGCTTTAGCTTTTCTAGGATTTCCTTTGGGAATATTTGGGGTGGTCCTGAAAAGGACCGAGGGTTTGTCGGTGGGCGGTTACTGTTACTGGTCGTCGGGTGCGGGTGCGTCTTCCGTTGGTGGCTCTGTTTTGATGCGGCTTCTCTTAACGGGAGTGCCTTCAGCTGCTTTGCGTTTGGCCAGCTGCTTGCCTCCGAGGTAAGGTGTGCCTCTCTTCACCTCATGCAGTTCTTTGGTCGAAATGTTGTAACGACCTGCTACATCTTCAACTGCAGGGGCTTTGCGATCTTCTTTCGCCGCCTTCAGTCGCTCCATGAGCAAGTGTGCCACTGCACCGGCTTTTCGGGCTTCACGAGGCTCCAACTGTTCAAAGTATTCTGCCACTGGTTCAGGTATGTTGGTCGGCAGACCTGGTAATCTGGCAGCAATCTGTCGGAATGATAAGGTGTCTGATTCTTCTAGTACGTTGACTTCAGTCCAGAGTCGATGGTAGACCCGTGCTTGTTGCTTCGACAGCGCTTCGAGCTCGTCCAAAGCTGATAAAATATTCTTCTTTGCATCGCGGATCTTAGTGTCTTCAGCTTCGATTTCTTCATCTTCATCAGTGCTCTCAGCTACTTCGACATCTGGTAGTGATGGGTACAATTTTTCTTCTTCTTCTGTTTTGACTGAAGAATCGAGGTACGTGCGCAAGAAATCATCATCTTGTGGATGCATCTGCACTTGCATAGTCGCACTACCACCAGCTGCAGCAGCAGTCAGTACAGCACTGGTTTCAGCCTTCGGAAATTCTTTCTTCACCAATTTCTTAATCTGGTGATGAAGCGGCACCACTTTCTTGGTTGTCAGCAGCTCCTGAGTGTGGAAATGCTTCAGCTGCTGGAACTGTTCTTGTTCTTCTTTGCTCATCTTCTTCACTATCTCTTCGATTTCGTCACTATCATACTCATATTCAGAGCCGGAGCTCTCGACTTCTTCTTCTCTCACTTCGAACTGCAATTGTTTCGCCATGATGAATGCTTTGTTGAATGTTTGGATGAATTCATGAAATGGATCTGAAAATTTCCTGGCAGATCGTCGCCTTTTATAGCAAAATATCAACAATTGCACGTGCCGTGCTTTGGTAAGACACTGATTGGTTGCATCTTTCATAATGGGTGGGGCTTCGTCTTTTGCCGAGAAATT
This sequence comes from Haplosyllis anthogorgicola, assembly GCA_038406195.1. Lineage (NCBI taxonomy): Eukaryota > Metazoa > Annelida > Polychaeta > Phyllodocida > Syllidae > Haplosyllis > Haplosyllis anthogorgicola. The sequence continues at coordinate 4,081 of JBCAUI010000351.1, forward strand.
TTCCTGGAATGCATTAGATGTCCGTCATCAAAAGATCTGATTTCTAGGGGTCTCCAAACAGGTGTTTCTAGGCACTTTCTGGAAGACAGGTGTTCAACCACCTGCATTTCCATCGTGGGAAAATTCTAGAAAAGCCTTAGTTAATTAAGTGAAATTAATGGACAAAATTAATTTATTCATGAGCTCAATTAAATATGCAGAACTTTAATTTCTTTTGTTTACCAAGTAAACATGTAATTATTGTGAGTTTCTGATATCAATTTTGAGTTTTGAGTTTCGTATGATCACATGAAAAGTTCAAATTGCCACTCTCCCATCGAGTCACAGTAAATCCAATCACTCATGAAAAAGCACTCTCCCATCGAGAGAATTTTCAAGTATTTAATTTTGCAAGATTTGGTTTTACACCTTGACTGATCGAACAGTATCTAATTTCAAGTTTGAGATAATTTGCGTTACAATGAATATAGTGTTCGAACCTTTTACTATTTAATTTAATACAAAAAACGGAAAAGTGTTCGAACCCAATTTTCCAACTTTTGAATTTTGAAGGTTGGGGACGTTAGTTAACAACATTTATTTAGGTAGGGAGAAATGGTTTCTTCTAAAATTTGGGGTATTTTAGCTTATACATTTATTCTTCGGTCACGATAGCTTTTCTACAATATTTACTTTTGGAGGATTTGGGTGGTCCTGAAAAGGACCTTGAAATTTAGTTGGGGTTACTGCTAGTAACTTTCACCCCTGATGGCCATTGCTAGCTGCAGATCCTTCACCTGCAAGGTTTGGCGTTTTGCGTGTTGAGCCAGCCAATTAGCTTGACCAAGAATATTGGTCAGGTACTGCTCGCTACTCTCTTGGAGTGCCTCGATGGCCATCTTCTGCCACTTGATAGTCGGGTTTATCTCTCGAGACATCCTCTTCACTTCACTCTTAAAGAACTTGAAGGGCACCAAGGTGGCTGTTGATCTCTGGTAGTGCCGGATCTCTCTCAGAGCAGCTGCACCTGGCCTCCACCTTCTACGTGGTTTCGGGGCTGGGGCTGGCGGTCAGTCTGCACCTGCAGCAGATGTTGATGGCTGCGGTTCTGGCTCTGGTTCTGGCTCTGGTTCTGGTTCTGGTTCTGGCTCAGGGTCTGGCTCTGGCTCTCCACCTGCAAGTCTTCTCGATCTTCGGATCTCAATGGTCTTCATCTTGGGCTTCACTCCTTCACCCCAAGGGACGAAGGGCTTCTGAAGCTTCTCCAACACCCTCTTGATGTCATCATGCGAGTAATGGTACTGCATCTTCAGGGTGTAGATGGCCCATCCAGTCATCCCATAGAAGGACACCTGTTCTTCTACTTCTGCAGGCAGGTTTGGTCTAGAAGTTTTGGACCTTTTGGCCTTCGGGGTCTTCGCAGGTGTTTTCTCTGGTGTTTTCTTCTCAGGCGGCTTCTTTGGCTTGTCAGGCTTCTTCATTCTAACTGCTTTAGAAAGGTCTTTACCACGAGGATTCTGCTTCGCAGGCATGATTGTCGCTGATTGTAGTGCTTCTATGACTTGTGACAGTTTTGAAGACTTATGAGATTTCACCTGACAGTCATTTGTTTATATACAAATCCAGGAAAACGTGAATGAAACTTGCACGTGCTGTGCTTGTTTTCCATTGGAAGTTTGCCGGTCAATACATATGTATTAGCCATGTGGCGCTACAGTGATTGGTCGTGCGGTCAATGTTTATGTTTATCCCAGAAGCATCTTGCTCTGGTTATGCCTGATTGGCTGCGGGGTTAAAGGTCCGTTTCTGTGTCAAGTTGTCGATGCTAGTATGTACTGCCTAGCAACGTACTCGTGTGGGGTGGAGCAGTGAGCATGAAAGACTTAGCTCTTGCTCGCGTTCTCGTGTATTTTTGGTGAATATTAATTTTAATTAATTTAGTGAATAGCTATCGTTAATGCATTTATTCTGGAATTAAGATGGTTGAAAGTACTCTGATATAGCAACATTTTGCACTATTGAAATTAATTTTATCCCAACAATTTCCTGCAAATTTTACAAATACCTTTGCGAATTTGCAAAATTCTACATACGCTTTGATTCAACATCTGACAGAAAGTAAACATTGAGACCGCTATGGAATGTTTACTAAATGATCACTCAAAATAAGGAACAAAAATGTTTTCCAATCAATCAACATCTCTCGAAATGATCAAATCATAAGAAAATCACCACAAATGACGAAAAGAAATGATTGTACTCCATCTTACAAGAAAAATATGATATTAAAAAGCAAAAATATACTTGCGCAACATTGTGTTTTATTCATCATCGCAGTTATGTATAGTTCTCCCTTTCGCTTAGGCTCTTGTTTCTTCTTTTAATTGACCTCATCACAGATGTTACCCTCTGAAACGTCTTTCTGGGGTTCTTGGGTGTCTGGTCTCGCACTATTCTTAGGGTCTTCCTTGACGTCCTCCTCTTCTTCGACTTCATCTGCCATAGATGTTGTAATGGCTGTATCCAAGGATGCATCAGCCTCAGATAATGTAGTTTCTTCATCATCAGAGTATGGTGACCAATGATCTCCTGGAGAATCATGCATTGAACAAGCATGTTCTTCGTCATCATAGTCTGTATTGTAATCTGGGTATGAGCGAAATCCAAGGGATCTGGCCATCTGGATCATATTGTCTACACCTAGCCTAGCATATCGAAGACATCGATTAGAGTTCGGATGCCAATCATATCCAAAGTCTCTCAAGGATCGCTGCATGCCATGATATTTACATGGGCATACACACATCTTCTCGAATTCAAGTTGGTTAATCTTCTCTTCTATGATCTCCATTGGACTATCATCTAGAAACATGAGCTTTTGATGAAAGAAAGCCCTCTCATCTCTGGAAAAATGTCCACAGTTCTTCTTGGCACGTTTGTGTTCTTCTACAATGTTTGTAGCGGCATAGGGGTTGTGCAAGAAATGCACTCTCATTAGTAGATTGAAAAGAACAGTGTCCACTGCAAGGAAGTAGGCTTCTGATGCCGTAATCGATGAATCGGTTTTCTTGATGTCTGCTTCGATGTACTCCAAAGGTGGCATTGTCTGTGCAGCATAAGACAATGGACCTGTAAAGGGCCAAAGAGTGTGTGCCGGGCATTGACACTCTTGGGTAAGCAGACGATTGGTCCACTTGATCAGTCTTTCCACCTCTGTAGGAATCATCTGAGGGATGTGGTAGCACAATACTTCGATCATATCGCGATTGGTGAACATCTTGGTAAATGCGGATACTAGAGCTGCAACTTCGTGCTGGTAAAGCGGTGGATCCATGAAACCACACTGGCAGTTGTGCAAGTATAGCATACTGGCAATATAATTGAAAACTTGGGTATTGTTGAATCGATGGTTGGCACAATGGCCCACTATCGTCTCAATAAACTCATGGAATTGTTCCATCTCTACTTCATCCGTTTGGTCTAATACGGTGCTTCCAAGAAGTGTGGTCAAAATGTATCTTAACATAGTCCCGTTGTAATTTCCATAATTGCGGTGAACAGTCCAGCCAAAGTCCTGCTTACGGCTTCCAATGGGCAGTAAAATTGCATTATGAGCTGCAATGCAATTTAGATGGGCCTTCATGAGAACCCACTTCGGAGTACTGTCCATAAGGCCTGGTATCTCCTGCCATTTGGGATTCCAAGTAAGCTCGGTCTACTTGTCCAATATAGCGTCTTCCTCAATCTTCATCTCACTCAGAAGTCTGGTTATCGCGTCAGGGGATATCACCTTCTTCAATTTCGAATATTCCTCCTCGTTACGTAGAATCTTCACCATTTCGTCTAAAGGGATATTGGGTGGTGTTGCATCTTTCATTGCTGTTGGGTCTTCCTTAGCTTTCGTATCAAATCATCTACGAGTTGCCTTGATCCATTCTTCTTCGTTGGTTAACACCCAGTCAACATCTAGGGACTCATAACGGCTCCTTGGTAGTTTGGACATTGGTTCCTTGGATGTTGGTTCCTCCTTTCACCATCCTGATTATCTGTGTCCATATCAGTCACATCAGATTTGGAATCATCACAGTGGGCTAGCAATCCTGCCTGTTGCATGGCATAGTTGAAAAGAAAAATGTCTGTAAGTGGTATCTTAGCCTCGATCTTAGTGCTATGATATGCTTCACTCAGATCAATAGGTTTATCCTTGACTCGGGTCTTCTTCTTCTCATCATTATCGTGGTTCTTTGCCTCCTTGTCTAGTGGTTTACTTACTGGATCGGTGTTCTTGGATACATCATCCTCTTCTGATGATGAAGATTCAGAAGAATCATCAGAATGATCGATAGGAACAATAAAACGTAAGATTGTCATGTCCTTCATAGCGTCTGGTGATCTGATTGGAAAGTCACTGGTATCAGCCAAATCAGCACGAACTATTTGAGCCATAATTAGTGATGCAATGGCTGCTTCCATTTCTGCCTCAGATGCCATACTGTCTTGGGTATCGTTCTTGGAAGGTTCTTGAGTAGAGTCTTCTGTAGAAGGTTCTTGGCTTCTCCCGGTTCTATCTTCTTTGGAAGACTCCTTTACAATTTTCACAATATTTACACTTTACAATGCACACATATTTACATCAATGTACACTTTACTGTATATGTAACGGTGAAGGACTGGGGCGGGTCCCCAGTCTCGGTTACTCGCAAATATCGCTCTTATTTTCTCTGTGGGCCGGTTGTTGCCTCGAGGCGGCGGTCCGGCCCCGGTAAGCTACTCCAAGTGTTATCGGGTCAAGTGATATGGCGCGGAGCGGCAACCAAAGGCTACCAATGCAAAACAGCCAAGATTACGATCTTGGCGGCCGCTATTGCAGTCAAAAGACAACTAAAACATCAATTCCAATTGAAACGTCTCGATGAAGCGGACACTCGGGGGCGGTGCACTGGCAAACTCGAGATGTTTCCTCTTCGGCGGTCAGGGCTCAAAAGCCCAGATTTGGCGGCTGCTCCGCCTTAAATACCCCGCGGCAGGGCGGTTGCATGACGTCACGGGCGTGATGTCATCTTTGGCGTTCCATTCTGTGACGTTTACGTTCGAATGGAACGCCAAAGCCGACGTCATCCCGTTGGCGCATGCGCACGGCACCGCTCCCTCGAGGGCGGGCGCCACGAGGGACCAGAGCGGTCGCCTCACGGCGTCAACCCCAAGGGGCGGTCGCCAATGGACCCCCCGCCAAACACATTTTTTTGAGTTTGCTTAAAGTGTGCCCGTGACATATATCATCACAATTAAACTAGCAAACTACAAGTATGACACATCCCATACTGTTTCATGGGTTGTATGTCTTCTAATAACATAGTATTGATCTTTCTATTGCATTTGGTACATTTAGTTCTGAGATTACCAAACATACTACAGATTTTATAATTTAACTGATCTTTATAGAATCCATCACTGTACAAATCTTTTTCTCTTTCCTCTAATCCTCTTTGTTCTTGTAATCTTAGCATTAGAGTCTTTAGAGTAACAATTTCTTCAGTTAAATCTTGTAAATCATTAGTAGCAGTTTTCAAAACTTCCTGAACTGATCTTTCCTCATCAGGTAAAGAAGCTTGAGAAACATCACTGTTATGTTCAATGTCATAGCAATCATTAGACATTGATAGTGGGTAAAAGGAACTTAATGCTCTAACTTTGTAGCTTGAAGCATTATAAACTACTAGCCTAAATTTTACATCTTTTGATCCGAATAACTTTCTGATCTGAAATTTCGAAATCAAAGGTACTTGTACACACGTTGGTAATTGCAGATCTAAATTTTGAAGAACAATTACAAAATTGTTCCATTGGATCTGAACATAATCAAAGATGAGGTGTGTTTCAAGTTCAACATCACCTTCAACAAACTGTCCTTCAGTCATAAGGTCTTCTGGATTTCCAAAATATGTTCCTATATAAACTGTATGGGTTCTAGCACTTTGATTACTAGTAATTTGAAGATGGATATCAGTCTTGTCAAAGAGTAGAAAATGCATTGGGTTAAGCTCTACCTGCATACTACTTACATTATTCATGCCAAAATAATAGATCAACTTTCTCACACAAACATACAGGATGTATAAACTAACTAAAGTGAAAATAATCTGAACTACCACTATTAACATATCTGTATCCTGGAAATAAGTGCAATTTTCTTCTCCCATTTGTAAAGCTTTTGCTCCTGGCATTATCTTACTTATAGCCATAAATTTTGCAACTGTAGAATTAATCCTTTGCAAATCTGTATTCATACCAAAATACTTCCTAATAATCAAAACTATAATTGGTATCAACAATATGGTAATAATAGCACAAATTGCCATAAACCCTAACCATTTATTATCTCCACCAAACCAATTTGTTGGATCATTCATAGCCATAGCATAATCTTGCTTAGTTGCATATCTCCTCCCTTCTACCTCTTTCATAGCTTCCTCTAGATATACTGAAGAAACATACACATCTAATACTTCTTCCTCACTTTCGACTATAATCACTGGTTCTATAGGATCTATATTCAATGGAGCATCGAATAAGGACACATCTGTCACTTCCTGTTTTTCTACCATGTCTAAGAATTTATAATTCATCACTGCCATATTAACTGTATATTTTAAGGTAATTTGTGTATCTGGATCTTCCTTACAATGAGCTATATTCTCCTGAATATACCAGTTTCCTGCACTAATCGCACACTGACACAGATCATTCTTTTCAATGATCACATAAGGATCTCCTTCTATAGGATTTGGTATTTGATCATTATGTTGACATATAAATTTCCAAGGGGTTGGTAAATTACCTAACAACAAATAATCTCCTGCATCTAATATAGCTGGTTCGGGTTCTAATTGTGGATAATACCTAATATTGCATTTTTCTTTTATTACTTCTGGACTCTGATAGTGATATATCGCACTTTCACAAGTGTGTTCACTGTTGTGCTTGAGTAACAGTAGTTGTTCACAGAAGTACACTAATCCAACTTTAATACATTGTTCTAACTGACTCTTTTCTAGATTAATATATGTATCACTACTCATAGCTAACAATTCCGTAGTAGGGCTTACATGAGTATAAGTAAACTCACTTTCAGTATTGTCTATCATATCCCTATTCATATGATATGGTACCGGTATTGTTCTAAGATTATACAAATACAATGGCTTTTGCTTCTCTAACTTGATGAATAGAGGGATCTGGATACCTAATAATCCTTCCTGATAGTCAAAAGTCACAAATGGTAAATTATAATACTCATGAATTTGATCTATAACCAATTCATAGTCTGAATAATTCGTTTTCAATTCCTCTTTCACATGTTCTAGCAACTCCTGTAATATATCTGGTGCTATAACTGAATGTGACAACAAACCATTTGACAAGTTGTCTAAAGCATCTAAGAAATGATCTAATTCAGATATTACTTGTTCATACAATGCTAAATACCTTTCCATTTTAGACATTAAAACAGATATGGTTCCACTAAGGAACACTATAGCATTGGAATTGTCATTTATCCTAGTCGACTGTTCATTCAACTTAATTTCCATTTCTCGGACCTGCTTTGTAAGATGTTTAACATACATCCCTGTTGTTCTCAAATCAGACTTCAACAGTTCAAGTTCTTTTAAAGTTGCCTTGGTTAATGACATCATGTCTTTCTCTACAGCTAAGATTCGCCTATTTAAAGTCTTCTGATTCTTCAATAAATGTTTCATTCCCTATTCTGTCATAACTTATTCTGTTTTCTGTGTGATATTATACTACTGACTCCCTGTATACCTAAACTAATTAAATCTGAAATAAACCTCCTTTTCCTAACAGGTGCCGGGTTTTCTATCTTTCTAATTTGGTCCTCAAATCATGGTTCCTTTTCTGCTTCCTCTGCCTTAAAGTTTGGAATAATGGCCGGCAATTGCTTATGGGTTATATGTCTAATTCTTTCCCTATAACTTTGAATCTTATCTATGGCTGTTAAATAAGTTGGCCATACATTTCTACAAGTCAAATGAAGAACCTCAGTTTCCTTATTATCCTGAAACTTCTCACAAAAGTTAAAGTCTTTATCCTCTGGCAATGGAACGTAATAGTCTGCTATGTTAAAATTCGGGATCTTAAGTCCTACCATCAAATGGTATCTATTCAATCCATGAAGAACTTGTCCATGATAATCAAACAACATCCCATATCCAAATCTTATTTCAGACTTGGGTTCCAAATAAGCTAAACCATTGTAGAATAAACTACACAACACAACTACACTAACCACAACTAAATTCATTTTCAACCACTCTTCTCTTCACCCAAACTACACTTCACTTGCTATAATGTAATACAATAAGACTTACTTGCTGTAAGTGATGTTCACTCTTCCTCTCACCAAGTCAGAATGATTCACTCACATCAAGTGTCAAATATATATACCCAAATTGAATAGTCATGTGACACACTGTTCAAATCAACCAATGTCACATGGTTATGGTTTTGGTATGGTTTTGGCTATTGTATTACATCATCCACTTAATTTTATACCCTTATAAATATACATGAGCAATTCCTCTAATTTTAGTTTTACAGTGAGGGCAATTTTCATAAAAAGCAAGGTAGCATAGTTCACACACCACTAAATGAGCACAAGGCAAGAATAGTTTACATCTAAGCTTATCTTTACATATAATACACACCCTAGCATCTTTCATCTTATTATTTTCCTTCTCCAACTTCTTCAACTCTTCTGGACTCATATAGTTTGCCATTTTTCTATTTAGAAAAATAGAAAGTAGAATGGCAAATAGAACAATGGCAAAAATAACATATTCTCTTACTAACTAATATTTTATGAAATTCATAGTGATGCGTCTACAGTTTTGTCCATGACTGCATTTATCAAGATAAATTTCACAAAGATGATATGGCTATATACTTCTTAACTTAGATTCAACATTATTACATTGAGATTTAAGCATTTCTCTCCATTTATCAAATACTTCTTTTGTAGTTCTGGCTACTTCTAACAGACCTTCTGCTGTTATACTACCCAAATTCATAGTGAATGGTTTTATTCTATTTACATGTACTCTTATTGGTATTAACTCTCCTTCCCAATCACTTATAAGAAAATGAGTATCATCAAGAATTGCTTGAATCCTCAAAGGTCCTAACCAATTTCTATTAAATTTTCTGGATGGCATGTGTAGATCCGAACCTAACTCATGATCAAAATATATTAGATCTCCAACTGCATAACCTTCATAGTCTGGATTACTTCTCATACTTCTAATATATTGAGTTTGAGCTTCTACAGCTTTTCTCTCTAGGACTATCTTTCTCATTCTATCATATCTCTTCTTCATGAACTCCATATATTTTGATGTAGTAACCTTGATTCTAGCTTTGTCTGGATCAAAGTCAAATTTAAATAGATCTGGTGGTTTCTTATTAAAGATCATTTCATATGGAGAAAATCCTGTTACTAAAGAAACTTGGATAAACATACAATGGCCATTCATCTCCTGTGTCTTTCAAATTCTTACAAATAATATCAGACAATGTTCTGATATACCTTTCTGTCCTATTTGATCCATGGTTCATCGGGGATATATAATATGGCTTTATATTCAATGCATGGAAATACATTTTCATTAATTCTGAAGTTAAGGCTGGTCCTTCATCACAAATCACTGCTTTTGGCGTCCCATAGGTACATATTATTTTAAAATACAATGCTTCAGCTATAGTAGCTGCTTCTTCATTTGCTATGGGAATACCAACTATCCAATTAGTTGACTCACAAGTACATACTAGGATATATTTGTAACCTAACTTGGAGTTTGGCATATGTTTTACATCCATTGATATCCTTGACATAGGATTATAATCTAATGGTATTCTAGGATAATGGACATTCATTCTATCTGTCTTGTCCTTCATACTTTGACATTCTAAACAACCTTTAACATATTGCCTTATAATTGGAAACATACCATGGAAATAATATTTCTGTTTAATTGTTTCAAACAATTTGGTGCTTCCTGGATGACCTGCCAAAACTGTATCATGATACTGGTGTAATATTGTAGGAATGTACTTTTCTGGAACACATAAAACTAAAGATGGCTCTCCTTTATCTTCCTTATCATATCTAATTTTAAACAAGACTCCATCCATAACTAGGTAATCCTCACATTGCATTCTAAATAACCTTCTTGCTTTACCTACAAACCTACAACTTTCCTTTGTTATATACTTATATATGTCTCCAAAATATGGACTTCTTGGATACTCAGCTCTAAGTTCCTTAACTGTTACAGGTATATTGTAGTCATGAATTACTTTTCTCTTCATCTCCTCTAAAAATCTACTTAATTCTACCTGTTTTGGAACATGTCTCCTGTATATGGATTTACTTGGGATAAACTTAAACAATCTTGAGTTTTGTCTATTCAAATCCTCTTCACTTGGCATAACAGATGGGTAATCAAAGATTCTATCCACATCATATGCTGGTAATTGACCTGTTAATTCCACATTAATTGGGATAGGATTCAATAATCCTTCATATTTTACTTGTGGGATTTGAGGAATTCTACCTCTCTTTTGAAAAACAGGTTCAATTGGTGCTTGTTGTACCCTGGGTTGGGGCTCAGAGAAAATTTTATTAATTCCGTGTATATAGTCTCCCCTTTGTTCACCCCTTTCGCTCAAATTTTGTTCCTTTTGGATAGGGTTTTGAGCAATTTTGTCCTGTGTGACAACATCATGTCCAATTATTCGAACATCAGTATCATGTTCTACTTCTACCACTTGAGGTAGCTCATTCCTTGGTTGTACAGGTTGTACAACAGGGCCTGGTTTTGTCAAATCAATGACACCAGTTTGAGCCTTTTCTGGTCTCCTATGTTCTCCTTTGAGAGGATACATTGGAGGTACATCAGTTTTTGCTGATTTAGCCATACTTCTAGTAACTACACAACATTTATCCATGTCAGACATACATGGAATTGCCATCATTTCATTATCAGAACTATATTCTTTCATACATTGGAGAGTTCCCTTTACCTCCTGCATAAGGAAGGCAATTGGAATAATCTCATTAGGAGATTCATCATCATCATATGGATTCCTTGATAAGAAATCAGATATATGCATTTCCTTACCATTAAGAAACTTAATATTAAACTTATATTGACTAAGATTTTCTACAAGTTTCATGAGTCTCAGAGTGGGTGGTTCTCTCTTTGCTTGGAGAATATGAATCAATGCAGAATGATCACAGTAAACTGTGAAATTAGTATTACGAAGGATATGTTTGAAAGCAGAAACATTAGCCAAAATACCTGTCAACTCAAGTTCACTAATGCTATATCTCCTAACAGCTTCAGGTAACTTCTTGGAATAATAAGTAATCAACCTATATCTACCATCTATTAATTGATATAAAGCTGAACCACATGCTGTAATTGAAGTATCTGATACTAATATTAGATGACCTTTATTTCTTGGCATGACCAAGACTGGTGGCTCAACTAAAGCTTGTTTAATCTCCTCAAATGCCTTTTGTTGTTCCTCACCCCAATAGAATGGAACTCCTTTCCTAGTCAAATGATATATTGGAATTAACTTCTGCTGTAGATCTTTCAAAAATATAGACAAATAATTCACTAAACCATAAAATTGTTTACACTGTTTAGCTGTTGTAGGGGCTGTTTGTTTCAAGATAGCATCAGTTCTAGATGTAATTGGAGTTATCTTGGGTAGACCATCTTCTATCAACATCACATGACCCATATAGACTAATTTTGTTCTAAACAATTGGCATTTCTTAGGGGATATCTTCAATCCATTTCTAATCAAAGCTTTAAAAAGATTCTTGAGATGATGTAAATGATCTTTCCTCTTGGAATGAACTAAACAATCATCCATGATTGCCAAATGATTCTTTCTATGGTCTGGAATTTCTGCTAACACCTTCTGGATAAAATTTTGCCAAATAGCTGGGCTGACACTCAATCCCATGCCTAACCTCTGATATAGATATGTATCAGAACCATAATATGGTGTAATGCCACAAAATTTCTTAGATCTCTCTGAAAGTCTAAGAGTATGGTATGCATCTCTCAAATCTATCACTGAAAGCATCTCACAACCTGAAGAACCTAGAATTTGAATAGCATCCCTAACTAATGGAATACTAGGTTGCAATGTAACTAATCTACTATTTAAATGTCTAAAGTCTGTTACTATTCCAGGAATACCTGTAAGTTTTCTAGGAATTAACATAATTGGTGAACTGTAAGAACTCATGCCTTTCTTAAGTATACCTAATAAACAACCTTTCCTCATTTCTTTATCTACGATATCCTTCTCTGATTCTTTAATGGCCTAATAAAGAATGGGGTTGTATCATTTAGTTCTAGCTCAATTTCCATATTGGGACATAGACCTATTTCATCTCTCAGTGAAAAAGCTTGCCTGTATTTTAATATCACTTCAATAACTGACTTCTTTTCCTTTTCAGTTAAATCAGATTCTGTCAAATTAATATATTTCTCTATAATTTCCCTATCTGTCATTGTCCTCCTTGGATCATCTTTCTCTAACCAAGGATAGGGATCATTTTCATCTACAATGAAATCCTTAGTTTGTGGTTCTTTTATTTCTTTAGCAGTATCCACTAATTTTGTATTAGTTACTCCTTTAGCATAATTTAGAATATCCTGGTGATCTTCTTTCCATAAGCTAAAATATTCTTCAGTTTCTTGTTCAGTTAACAAACTGCACTTGTCACCTAACAGATCTTGCAAAGCATTTCTTGAAATGTGGAAATAACCCATAGATCTCATATCTATACTACCAACAACTTCTCCTTTCTTAACAAATATATCTCCTGTAGAGGCATTATAGATATCTAATTCAATTTTCTTGTTCTTAATATCAACCACTAATGTTTGAGGAAATTTATCAGGTCTATCAGTCTTAAGTCTTAAAATACCTCGTCCACTCTTAAAACCTGGTGGTGCTTCCTGCATTTTATAGAAAACTCTTTTTGTGTCTCCTGCTTTAAGAAACATATCTTCTCTAGCAACCACATTAACTGACCTCATCAAGAAATGAAATGTCAAATTACCAAAATTTGGACCTCCTTCTAGTTCATACATAGATTTCTGACCAATTAAGAAATCATATTCATCCATAAGAGGTGCTAAATAACAGTTGAATTCAAACACATGTCCTCCAAAACTCATAAGTACTGTAATACATTCTTCAATAACTATGTTCCTACCATCTCCTAACTTTATTAGCTTAGGCTTAATTTTCTGCCTTGGGTATGTATGCAAAAATGGTGTTTTCTTATAGAATTTCTTGCTTAGCATGGGTTTAGTAGCTCCTGAATCAATCAGTGTTCTAACTCTCATTGGAGTACCATCCATAAGATATCCTGTTGCCTCAGAATGTAGGTTTATTGGAAATCTACCTTCTGGAAACCAACTATCAACTGATTCTACTGTCAAAGGCTTGTGAGTTTTAGTATCTTTCCATAAATAACTAGTAGATATACAAGTATCAGGATTGTATTTGGTTACTGTTTCTATTCTCAAATCAGTATACCTCTCGTCTAATGCCTTTACTTTACAAGGTTCATTTTTATTGTCTGCATTGAATAGTTTTTGATCATAATTGTTATTTGACTGCTCTACAGTATTATTTTTACTTTCATCATAATTAACACATAAGGGTTCATTCATATGATCTGCATTAAAATACAGATTTTTTGAATCTTGATAGATAGGGTTTTTAGAAAGTTTACTGGTAAACCTTCTAGAAAAATTCTCAGATTCAGGAATGACATATTGAACAGTATCAGTCAAAATAGACCATAAAGAATGATCGGAATGACAGTCATTCTTATAATCTCCATGACCAAATAACATATCAGCATATACATTTCTTACATCATAGATTTTCTCAGAATGTGTAGGACTATAAGAAACATGGGAATGACATCCTTCTTCTATCTCAGTGGTATTTATCTCAGCATTGTCTCCAATAACTGTGGGTACTACTACTTTATGCTCCCGGAAACTTTGGTAAGTCTCATCTATTTCGTCTCCATAGGATACTCTACTCTCAGCATCCAACCTAGTCTGAGAATATACTCTTCCCTTCAGTTCCTCATCTTTCTCAGTTCCTCTATCTGTCAGATTTCCTGAGTTTCTAAAGTTCCAAAGTTCAGAACTATGTTCAAGAAATTTTACATCTCTCCTATCAAGCTCTTCAACTGGACTCAACAGAACATGTAAAACCTCCTCTCTATCAAAATTGTCATGAGACTCTGTGTGGTACTGATCAACTGTTTCACCTTGTCCCACAAAACAAGACAGCAGTTCGCCTACGAACTTAGAGGGATACCCCAAGTGATCCTCAAGACTTTCATCTGCCGAAAAATAATCACTCTCATCCCAATCTGTATCACAATTGCTTTCAAGGTCGGATTCACAATCATAATAAGATTCACTTTCTGTGATTTCTTTCATTAGCTCTGTTCTAAACTCAGATTGCACATTATGGCCAGTAATATTACAATCCTCATAGTCTAGAGATTCTAATACTTCCCCATCAAACTTGTCACTGCCACTAACAAGCAATAGTAAAAGTTCTACTGAATCCATAGATATTGGACTATCAGCACTCTGAATACCTTCATCATCAATATCTAGTCCATGTCTTGTGTCACCTATCTTACAATAAACATCAGGAGTGTACCTGTACCACTCTTCATTTTCAAATACAAATTCATCCTCACTGAACATATCAGAATTAGTCATATCAGATAGACACATCATTTGATGAAACTCCTCATCAGGCATCTCACCAAAAACTGTCAGAAAATCCTCTATCTCTCTCTCCTTCTCAGAAATAGGGACCTTCTTCGAATTCTCTGACAGAAATTCTAATGGACAAAATTTAGGGAATTCTTTGACGCACAAGAAACCCTCTAATTGTTTGTTGACAGACCCATCGAGTGAATTCCAAAGCCTAGCTTGCCTAAGAACTCATTTAAACTTTTCATTTGGCCATACATATCGGATGATTTAACTTCTGTTTCAGCCTTGTCATCTCTATCTCCATTCTTTACTAATTTCAAGCCTCTGCTCTCTAATTTATCTCTCAATGACCAACAATTGTGAACTTGATGTCCTGTCTTAGCACAATACTCACATACTACTCTTTTACCTCCATACCTTACTCCTGATCCTGATCTTCTATTATCTCTAGAATTTGATCTTTCACGACTTCTATCTCTACTTCTATCATGATCTCTTCCTCTGTCTCTTCCTCTCTCTCTACTCCTATCTCTATCTCTATCATGACTCCAACTTCTATTTCTATTTCTATCTCGATCTCTATCACTATTTCTATCCCAACTTCTATCACGTCTATCTCTCTCTCTATCTCTCGATCTATACCTGTCATTGAATCAATCTCTATCAATGGGTGACTGTGATCTTTCTCTTGAGTATCTGTCTCTATTGTCTCTATTTCTATCCCAACTTCTACTTCTATCCCGTCTTCTGGCATTACCTCGTCTGTCATTGTCAGTTCTCATTCTATCAATAGCTACACTAAGTTTATCAACCGCAGAATACATCTTTTCATTACTACGTTTCATATCTGTTAATTCTTCCTCTAATTTGTCTGTCACATCACTTAATTCATGTGCTCTAAAACTAACACTCTTATTTTCTTTCATGGCCATAAATGGAACTACTGGTTGAGAAGTAGTTTCTGCTGGTTTCGAATGGACTCCTGGAACACCTAAAGCCATACATCGTTTGATACATGTAACGGCATCATTAATCGTTGTTGCTCCAGCAACTATCAAATACATTGAAGCTGGTAAACTACAAATGAACTGATCTAATTTCGCACCATCTCTACAATTCATATCTTCCGCTAGCTCATTAAACCTATAACTAAAATTATCAATTGTTTCGGTCTCTGGATTCCATTTGATTTCTTTCCAGGCTTTAATTTGCTGTTCTTTCGTTCCACCTGTGGGACTAAATGTCTGAACAAAAGCTTGTCTAATCTCATCCCATTTCTTCTTATTTATTTTCTCGTATGGTTCATAATAAGACTTAAACCATCTCCTAGCATTACCCTTCAATGAATTTTTAAATTTAACTACAATATCAGTCACATCGTCCGCATCTTCTTTATTCTTCCAGTTCAGATCAATAGATTCTAAACAATCTCCAAATTCAACTAAATGCAAAGATGGGAATTTCTTATCTTCTCCTGTAAATTTAGGCAAATCACTAAGGTTTAGTTTTACCCTAGCCATATTGTCTTCTTCGTCGGATGAATCAACAATATACGTTGGTTTTGTACTAGCTGTACTAGGTTTCTTCGGATTAACCTTAGGAACCGGTTTAGGAATGGGATTAACAGGGTCAGGTCTTTTTGGCTTCTTTGCTCTTTCCTTCCTCTTGACTAACTTCTTAGTGAATATAGGAAAATCTGACTTATGGTACTCTCCTTCACTCTCTAAGGGCGAAAAACCTTGATCAGATAAGTCAGTTTCTGATTCCTCGTCTGTATCTAATCTATTACCACTATTGATCGATTCTCTAGTTTGTCTTCTATGTTGTGTGATATAACTAACTACGTGTAACTTTTCTAACTTTCTTTCTAAAACTTTCTTTTGATAATCATCTAACCTCTCATATGCAAGTCTCTCTTCCAAGAGCTGTATATCGACTTGTAGTGCAATAAACTGCTTCGATAAACCTTGCACTTCCTTAGCCCGTTTCTGTCTTCTCTGTATTTAATATTCTTCTCTAGCTTCTTTATTAATTCTCTCTTCCTCCTCTTTTTCTAACCTCTCTTTCTCTAACCTAGCTTTCTCTTCTTGTTCTCTTTGCTTTTTCTCTTTCTCTTTCTCTGCTTCTTTTAATGACTTTAAGTATCTAATATGTCTGTTCTTCCTAACACTCTTTTCCTCCGCAATATATTTAGTTTCTAATTGGTCAATTTCTTTCTTATGTTCGTCACCTAACGTAGTTTTCTTAGTATCGTAATCTTGATAACATTTTAATACTATCGCTATAGTCTGGTTTTCACTAGTGTTATACTGATACTTAGGATCCTCTTCTTTTAATTTAACTAACTTGGTATACTTCTCTACGATATCTTTATTTGATTCTTTAAATGTATCTAGCTCCTGTTGTAACTTCTGAAGTTCCTGCTGATATTTCTTATGCCTTTTCTCTTTACTATGCAAAATCTTAGCTAAGTTATTTTTCTCTACTGTTAACTCTTCAGCTAATTGATCATCTGGGATCTCATCAACATCAATGTTTTGAAGCTCCTCAGCTGACATCCTATACATCCTACTTTTACCACAGGAAACAGATCATATTGACCTGTTTTGACCATAAGGTCAATCAAGGGAAATAGGGCCAATTCTAAAGAGAATTTTAAACTCACTTACTTGCTTCCTTTTGATGTTTCCTTTCCTGAATTTCCCTGTATTTGAATATTGCAAATTTATGCAAATTTCTCCTCTTCTTGTATTGTTTATCTCTTACAATACCACGTTTACTCTTGAAGTCTATGTAGAGATCAGCATAAATATCTACTTCACTGTCAATGCTTAAGAACTCTTGAAAATCTCCATAGAGTTCCGTAAGATACTCTTCCAATAATATTTGTTCCTGTAAATTGTCCTATTTTAGAGTTTAATATTGGTAGTAAAGTGTATTTGTCTTTTTAACTATTATTAAATTTTGTAACAGTGCAACATGTAAGTTTACCTAGATCTGCATTTATGAGCAACCTTATTGAAATTCTGCAGAACCATCATTAGCATTCTAAAATAATCTAGTCAATTTTCCATCACACACATTCCTCACGCATTACTCTTAACACTACACATAAATATCACTCAATGACACAAACTTAGACTGGTGCTCAGCTTTGCGCGTCTTGCACAGAACCATATACTGGTTAGAACAATTATTGTATATGGAGCATCAAGCAACATAAAAACATTTGCTGACAACTGACATAACACACAATTCATACACTCCTCCTACTTTTAATTTAAACTATAGAATGCCAACAGTTCGACTCTACTTAACAAAGGAGTTATGCAGATTTCCAACTCGGAAGATAGTGCTCAGAAATCTTACAAACAATTTCTGTTTACACTCTCAAATTCGAAATCTCGGTGGGACCTCCATGTTGCGTTGTAGCGGGTGTACGGTTGAGACACTAAACTATTAAATTGTCACTCTAAACTGGTCAGTCTGTCTGTATGTCTATAAATTTTCTGTTTCAAATCGCACTCCACTATCAACTCATCGAGTTCGTAAAATAATAGCACTCAAACTCTGAATTTATTTTTGCTTTCCAGCTTTTATTCTACTCAAAGTTAATCCTGCAACTGGTCTATGTAGTTACCAAAATGACTTGCCTTATAATTTTGAATTTAGAATAGAACCATCAAGAGCGTGTCTTGGGTAATCAAGTGATTTACCGAAGACTAGGACCGTAGTCACTAATCTAGGAATCAAATGAGCCCAACTCTCAATAATTCCCTAAGTTAGAGAATTCAGTGCTTACCATGAAGCTTTAACAGTGA